>PVIY010007701.1:54599-80797 GCA_004026745.1 Myrmecophaga tridactyla | reverse complement strand
TGAGACTAAGTGTCAATGGCTGAGAGATTCCAAACAGAGTCGAGAGGTTATCCTGGAGGTTATTCTTACGCATTAAGTAGATATCACCTTGTTGTTCAAGATGTAGTGGAGAGGCTGGAGGGAACTGCCTGAAAATGTAGAGCTGTGTTCCAGTAGCCATGTTTCTTGATGATGATTGAACAATGATATAGCTTTCACACTGAGACTCTGTGAATGTGAAAACCTTGTGTCTGATGCTCCTTTTATCTACTATATCAACAGAAGAGTAGAACATATGGAATAAAAATAAATAATAGGGGGGAACAAATGTTAAAATAAATTTAGTTTGAAATGCTAGTGATAAATGAAAGGAAGGGGTAAGGGGTATGGTATGGATAATCTTTTTTTTCTCTGTTATCGTTTTATTTCTTTTTCTGTTGTCTTTTTATTTCTTTTTCTAAATCGATGCAAATGTTCTAAGAAATGATGAATGTGCAACTATGTGATATTAAGAATTGCTGATTGTATATGCAGAATGGAATTTTATCTTAATGTTTTGTTTGTTGTTAATTTTTTTTAATTAATAAAAAAATGCTAAAAAAAAAAAAAAAAAGCAACCACTACCATGAGCCACAACGACTAAGTAAGGTCTATTCTAGTAATATAAGACCAAGCAGCATTAGTAAATATAATTTAGTATAATGAAGGCTAAATGAGGTAAATTATAAGTAACAAACTAACTGGTTAAAATAAAACTCCCTGAACTTGATAATTATCAGTAAAATATTAAAGACATTTTACCAAAGCTGGAAGAAAGATAAGAATGAGCACTCTCACATTTCAACAAGTGAATATTATATGAAGGGCTTCAGTCAATGTGAAACAAAACGTGGAAAACATATCAGATTAAAATGTTAGGAAGGTGGGCAATAGTGGCACAGTGGCAGAGTTCTTGCCTGCCATGCCGGAGACCCGGGTTCGATTCCCGGTGCCTGCCCAAGTAAGAAAAAAGAAGAAGAAGAAGATAAATAAATAAATAAAATGTTAGGAAAAGATAAAAATTTCATTATTTATAGATAATGAACTTCTCATCTAAAAAACATAAGAGAATTACTTGAGAAAGAACTAATTACTAATACAAGTAATTAATGAGCTAGCCTGATAAAAAATAAGCACATAAAAGTTAATAACTTTCCTAAGGACCCACACTAATCAGAATGCAATGAAAAGAGGGGGAAAAAAAACAAATACTATAACACAGGTAGGAAGAAATCTAAAGAAAAAGCAAAAAGATCAATTTGAAGAAAACTATAAAACCTTCTTGAAGGACCTTAGTATACCGATTTCATGAAAAGTCCAACAAGAGTCCCAGTTGAGTATTTTCCCCCTTTGTTCTACAATTATAATTCTAAAGTCATTTGGAAGATTTGATGCCTGAGAATTGCCCAACACATCTTCAAGGTAAAAAAGAAAAGGAATAATGAAGGGATCCTAGTACTCTCTATATGTTAACTTTTAAAACTTACTCTACTGAAATTGAATTAAGATGGCACATTAGGAAACAATATCTGCAACTCATTTAACAAAGATTAATATAAAAATCTCCTTTAAATAAATAAATGACTATTAAATAATCTATACAAAGAAGGATGGAAGTATGAAAAGGTTATTTAGAGAAGAGGAAAGTCAAGTTTAATTTGAAAAGAAAAAAATACAACACAAGCATTTGGGAAATGCAAATTACAATACTGAGGTTTTTTTACCCTAGTAAAACATGAAATGCTTGCAGCAGTATGAGGAAATAGGTGCTCTCATTTAACTGATAAGAATATAAATTATTGTAATCTTTTTAAAAATATAATCTGAGTTATTAAAATGTAAAATGAACAAA
The DNA here is from genome assembly GCA_004026745.1 of Myrmecophaga tridactyla. Taxonomy (NCBI): domain Eukaryota; kingdom Metazoa; phylum Chordata; class Mammalia; order Pilosa; family Myrmecophagidae; genus Myrmecophaga; species Myrmecophaga tridactyla. The sequence continues at coordinate 78,927 of PVIY010007701.1, read as the reverse complement.
TGATCCTTGCAATTGCAATTCCCAGTTTAGGATTCTATCTTATCAGGATATATACATGTTCTCAAAGATCGATGTGCAAGGATATTCAACACTTTATTGTAAGTAACAAGAACACAAAAAAACCTTAATGATCACCATTGAAGAAATAATTTAAAATACTGGAAAAAATTATCCTACTGATTCCTATATAGTCGTAAATTTTTAAAAAATAATAGTTATCTACTGACATGCAAAAATTTCCATGAGGAATTTCTGAGTCTATAATTATAAGTATATAACTATGACACTATTTATGCTATTTATGTAGGAAAAAATTCCAAATCTACAAACATATTACTGCATGCAGTTATTTAAGAGATATAAATATTTTAAGTAAAGGTTTATGCCAAATTATTCTTTGTTCTCTGTTAAATACCTTCATATGCCATGCCACTATACATCAGAGGCATCTGTAACTATAAAGTATTCTGCATAATTTCTTAAATGAAATATACTACATGCTATTTAAAAACAACTAACTGTAAATTATGATAACTTAATTATATAAATATCTTGTCTAAAGCTTGTATATAAAGAGTGTAACTTTTAAAATCTGACATTTAGGATCATCTTCAGCATGCTGAAAAAGATCATTTAAACTGCTTACCTATTTCATTAATCACTGCTCTTGCTTTGGAGACAAAAGGACCAACTTCACTGGAGTGCATCTTGACTCTTTCCTTAAGGTCAGCACCTGCAAAGTATTTCATTTAGAAAGGTAATTGAATCATAAATAAAATTTTAAGGCAAACAACTGAAAATATACTCATAATTCATACAAAACTTGAAGATCAACTGAATTCATCTGTTAAAGGAATTATATTACCTAAGTTTCCCTTCTCAATGACCACCATCAGCAGAGTAAAATATTTGTTTGTTCATAAATCTGCCATGCGAAGTGGTTCTCAAATTTTTTGATCAGAGGAAGAGATTTAGTTTGAGTGGGTTATATGATTCAGAGGTTACTGCATTAGAAACTAAAACTAAGATTTTTTTTAGCTATTTATTTATTCATTTGAAAATACAAATAAATCCAATAATGTTAACATAAATCACTACAGATTAGTGCCAGTACCTTGATTCTGGCAAAGACACCAGCAGTTTTACCCATCATTGCTTTTGTGCCACCAGTGCAAATGTCAGCACAGGGAACAGCACAAATAATGTTTTAGTGTAATGAAAACCTTTTTCTTTTTGATCGTATGGCTACCTTCCTTCATGACTACAGACCACATCTGAACAAATGACAAACTGATAATTTCAGAATGATGAGATTATCACACCATCATAACTTCTGAAAAGAAGAAATAAGCATATAGAATTTCTTAAGGGATCATTTACTCATGTAACTTAACAAAGACATGTGTTTTGATAAACTAAACCATCTGAGAAAAGGTAGGTCCTTCGTTAAATAAAATACGACAAAGTAAAATTATAATACAGAAAGCCTATACTCATCTATTTAATGTCTTATTTACCCCATTTTAAGTTAATCATAACTGTATGCAATAAAAAGTACTGACTAGGAGAAGGAAAGATAGACGATCAAGACTGAGATGGTATAATTTAAAATATCTAGAATGTGCAATCATGGTGATTAAATGTACAAATAAAAAATGTTTTTGCATGAGGAAGAACAAAGGAATGTCAGTACTGCAGGGTGTTAAAAATAGATGGTATATGGGGAAAAGTACAATCAACGCAAGTTAGGGTCTATAGTCAATAGTAACACTGTAATATGCTTACACTGAATGTAACAAAGGCATTATGCCAAAACTAAACGTCAACAAGTGGGAAGATTAGGAAGGGGGTATGGATTCTTTGTGGAAGAAAAGGAGATGTCTTCAGATAGAGTATGGTGGTGAAGGCATGTCTATACACTTAGGAGGGATTGTATGATGTGTGAATAAACTATTTTAAAATGGTCAGAGAGAAACAAGTGCTAGAGAAAGTACAGAAAAAGAGATGTACCTATTCACTATCGGTAGGGAAATAAGAGGTACAGTCCCCTGGAGGGCAGCATGGAGACTCCACAGGAGGCCAGAGGTGGGGATGCCATATAATCCTGAAACCCCCATTGCTCAGTATATACCTGGAGGAACTGAGTGTGGGGACATGAATGGACATTTGCAGACTGGTGTCTCTAGCAGCACTGTTTGTGATCCACAATGAATGGAGGTGGCCTAAAGGTACAACGACTGAGGAACAGAAGGGGAACAATGGTGGATAGAAATAATGGACTACTGAGGGGCCACAAGAAGGAATGAAGTTCTAAGGCATGCAACTAGATGAATGAACCTTAAAGGCTGCATGTTGAATAAAATGCCAGGAACAAAAAGCCAAATATTATCATGCCTCAATCACATGGACTAACTAAAACATAAAAATTCGGTGACCTGAAGTTGAGAGCATGGGATCTCAGGTCGGGGCATATTGTAAAGGGTCCTAGATTGTAAGCTCTTACAGCAGACATATACATTCAGGAGGTGTAACTGTTAATTCTAAATTCTGAGATACTGAGCTGTTTGTATATAACATGATCTTTCCCAGAAACTTTGGGTATTCAGGTGATACCTGAGACTCAGAGTTAGAGCTCCGAAGCTATGCAAGTCAGCAGTACCCCATACAAGAACTGTTTAAAAAGTTGAAAAAGTGATCAGACATCACATACACATATGAATGAAGCTGATCTGGATAGGAAAAAGGTATATCAGAAGACTGGGCAAAGGGTGACATCATCCACATTTTAAAGCTTCAAATTCTGTGTGAGACTATAGGGAGAAATGTTTATTTGGTGCAAAATTTATATTTTGGCTATTACACTTCTTAATTTAACTTGTATGGTCAGTTTAACTGAACACCGTAAGTACACGGGATCTTGAATAGGGTTATCAGATTTTGTTGGTTTGTCCAGGTTTGTGTGATGCCCCGGTAAATCCCAGAGTGATTTGGATAGTAAATAAAGAAGTATTTGCAAAGTTCCCTTAGGGAATTGGGAGGAAGGGGGAAAGATTCAACTTCCCCATTTGGAGGCTTTCTGCTAGAGTTGCAAGCAGTGGGAACAACCAAATCAATAGGCCGAGGCCTCGATCTTGAGGATTTGCCCCTATGAATTTTATCCCTGCAAAGGACAGGCTAAGCCTACTTAAAATCAGGCCTAGGAGTCAACCCCAGAGAACTTCTTTTGTTGCTCAGATGTTTCCTCTCCCTCTCTAAGCTGACACAGCAAGTGAACTCATTGCCTTCCCCTGCCCCCAACATGGGACATGACTCCCAAGGGTATAAATCTCCCTGGCAATGTGGGATAGAAATCCTGGGATGAGCCGGGGCCTGGCATCAAGGGATTGAGAAAACCTTCTCAACCAAAAGGGGGGAGTGAGAAATGAGACAAGATAAAGTGTTGATGGGCTGAGAGATTTCAAACAGGGTTGAGAGGTTATCCTGGAGGTTATTCTTAAGAATTATACAGATATCCTCTTCTTAGTTTATGGTGTATTGGCGTGGTTAGAGGGGAATATCTGAAACTGTAGAGCTGTGTTCCAGTAGCCATGTTTCTTGAAGATGATTGTATAATGATATAGCTTTCATATTGTGTTTGTGTGATTATTGAAACCTGGTGTCTGATGCTCCCTTTATCTATTTAGGGTATGGTCAGATGAGTAAAAAAGTATAGATAAAAAATAAACAAATAATAGAGGGAACAAAGGTTAAAATAAATTGAGTAGACTGAAATACTAGTGGTTGATGAAATGGAGGGATAAGGGGTATGGTATGTATGAGTTTTCTCTTTTCTCTTTTTTATTTCTTTTGCTGGGGTGATGCAATGTTCAAAATAATGATCATGTTGATGAATATACAACTATGTAATGATATCATGTGCCAGTGATTGTATACCGTGTACAGAATGTTTATGTCCTAAGAGAATGTTTGTATGTGTGTTTGTTAAGGTGTTACAATAAAAATATTAAAAAAAAAAAAAAAGAAGAAGAAGAACTGGCTAGGACTGAGCAACAGTAATGTCATATACTTTTAGTATATGGGAAAACTGGAGATTGCAAAAGCAGATATCCTACAATCCATCAATTATACATATAAGAATATATATATATATACATATCCTAGAAAATCTCTCAAGTGTATGTCCAAGAAAATAAGCACAGCATTCATAAACACATTTACAGAAAAGCAAAAAACTGAAATAACTTAATATCTATCAACAGTAGAATGAATAAAACTGGAATATATTTATACAATAGAAGATTATACATGCAGAATGAAAATGAATTAGGTTATAAATGTGTAAATCTAACAAAAAATAGTAAAGGAAAAATATGATTGTAGAAAGATACTGTGCTGGTTTGAAACTATTATGTATCCCAGAAAAGCCATGTTTTAATCCTGAATCAATATTGTGGGGTGAAAACTTCTGATTAGATTAGCTCCACTAAGATGTGGCATGCCCAGTTGTGGGTGTGACCTTTTGATTAGATGGAGACGTGACTCAACTCCTTCAAGATGGGTCCTGATTAGTTTACTGGAGTCCATTAAAAGAGGAAACATTTTGAAGAAACCTCAGAGCAGATGAAGACGCTTGGAGAACACTTGCTTCAGAGATGAAAGAGCCAAACGAGACTCAGATGTTTGGAGATAGACAGCCTAGCAGACGTTGCCATGTGCCTTCCCACGAGATGCTAAGCAAGCCAGAACCCAGAGTTATGTTGCAGCGGAGCTAAGTGAAGGCCCACAGATGCCAAGTGAGGAACCTTCACATGAAACAGACTGAAAGCACGGGAGTCCAGGAGGCAAGGGACGAGCAGATGCATGCCATGTGTGTCTTCCCAGCTGACAGAGGTATTCCAGATGGCATCAGCCTTTCTAGAGTGAAAGTAACCTCTTTTATATTTTCTCCGCACTAGAACTGTAAACTTGTAACTTATTAAACTCCCTTTTTAAAAGCCTTTCCATTTATGGTATATTACTTTGTGGCAGCATTAGCAAACTAATACAGATACAAAGAATAAACGAGAACACTGTTTAGTGTATGGAAAAGATAAATGCCAAAGTTAAATCTGTGATTACCTCTGGGTGAAGGGAGAAGGAATGATAATGTTTGATTACTAAACACTATCACATATAGGTTATTTATGAGTACAGAAAAGACCAACTTGATTTATGACAAAAATGGTACTGCAACAGTAACAAACAGATTTCCAATAAACAGTTCTAAAACAAGTGAATATTCACATGGAAAAATTAAATCTTGACCAATGATTTATTCATATCAATCAATGCATAGGTTTAAAGGTAAAAGGTAAAGCCATCAACTAAATGTGAACAACCAGAAATATCTTCAAGTCCATGATGATACAGGCAAATTTATTTATTTTAAGATTTCTCCAAATATTTTAAAAGGACAATACTTGACTTAATTAAAATGAAAAATTTTTATTCACCAAAAGACATTATTGGGAGTAAAATTGCTACAATCACTTTGGACAGCAATTCCACTCCTAGGATACATATCCAACAGAAATGCTTAATATATACACCAAAAAACATGTACAAGCACATCTGTAACAGCAGTATTCGGATCAACCAAAATTTGGCTACTACTGCACATAAAAGTACAGGCTGAATCCCACAGCATGCTAAGCAGAAGTCAGCCTTTCCAAAATGTGCATGCTCTATAATTCCAGTTAAATAAAGTCTGAAAACAGGCAAAACTAGTATTTGGTGATAACAGTGAGAGTAATCCCCAATTGTTTGGGGGGAGTATTTAATGATTGAAAGGGTCATAAGAAATCATTGTAGCATGCTGGTAATATTCTATTTCTTATCTTGGGTGATGCTTACAGGTGAGTTCCTTTCATAAAAATCTATAGAACTACACACATGATTTGTGCAATCTTCTGTATGCAAGTTCTGCTTCAACAAAAAGTTTTAATGTAATGTATTACATTAAAAGTAAATTATTTTAATGTAATTATTTTAATTATTTTCTTAATAAATTCCATACCCTCCACCACTCTAAAACTACCACCAATCTCTCTTCTTTTTATAGCCAAAACTCTTCAAAGTACAGAAATGGGAAAGCCATACATCAAATTTACATGAAAGCTGAGGAACTAAAATAGGCAAAGCCATCTTGAAAAAGAAGAATGAAGTTAGAGGATGCGTACTTCCAATCTTAAAACTGATTAAAAAACCAACAGTAATCTAAAATGAGGAAAAAAAAAAAGCACGGTAGTGCACAAGGACAGACATATAGACTAATGGAATCAAATTGAGAATTAAGATGTAAACCCTCAAACCTTAAGGCCGACTGATTTCTGACCAGGGTGTCAAGTTTACTCAATGGGAAAGGAATAGTCTCTAAAATAAATGGTGCTGGAAAAATTGGATGTCCATATGCAAAACAATGAATGTGGACCCCTACCTCATACCATATATAAAAAGCAACTCAAAGCTGATGAAGGACCTAAATATAAAAACCAGAACAATAAAATTCCTAGAAGAAAACAAAGGGCAGCATCTTCAGGAACTTGTGTTAGCCAATGGTTTCTTAGGCTTTATACCCAAAGTACAAGCAACAAAAGATAATACAGATAAATAGGACCTCATCAAAATAAAAATCTTTTGTTCCTCAAAGGACTTTTTCATGAAAGTAAAAAAGACAATCTATGGAAGGGGAGAAAATATTTGGAAACTACATAGTTAATAAGGGTTTAATATCTAGAATAGTTAAAGAAATCCTACAACTCAACAAGAAGCAAATTCCAATTTAAAAATGGGCAAAAAGACTTGAACATACATTTTGCCAAAGATACACAAATGGCCAAAGAGCACATGAAAAGATGCTCAGCACCATTAGCAACAGGGAAATGCAATTCAAAACCTCAGCAGGATACCATTTCATATCCACTAAAATGCCTAGTGTTTAAAAAAAAAAAAGAAAGAAAATTACAAATGTTGAAGAGGATGGGGAGAATTAGGGAGATTCATTCATTGTTGATAGGCATATAAAACGGCACAGCCACTGCAGAAGACAGTTTGGCAGTTAAAGTACAGAATTAACATATTATCAAGCAAACCCATTTCTAGGAATATACCCAAAAGAAATGAAAGCAGGCACTCAAACAGATATTTGCACATTGATGTTCTCAGAGGCATTATTCACAATTCCTAAAAGATGAAAGCAACCCAAATGTCCACCAACACATGAATGGATGAATGAAATGTGGAATATGCACATCTGCCAGTTTGAAAATATTATCTAGTCCAAAAAAGCCATGTTTTAATCCCGACTCAATCTTGTGGGGGCAGCCATTTTCTTTCAATCCTAATTCAATAATAAAGATTGTAATCTTTAGATTTCCTCCATGGAGGTGTGGTGTGCCCAATCGTGGGTATGGCCTTTTGATTAGATGGAGATGTGAGTCCACACATTACAGGTGGGTCTTGATTTACTGGAATCCTTTAAAAGAGAATATATATTGGGGAGAGACAGACACAACAGAGCCGACAGAGAAGAGCTGACACATATAGTGAGATTTGCAGAACAGAGACACAAATGTTTGGAGATGTTTAGAGTCCAGCAGATGTCGCTATGAGATGTTAAGCAAGCCAGAACCTGGAGAGACCCAAGCAAAGCTGAGAGATGAAAGACAACCCCAGAGAAGCAAAGTGAGGAACCCCCACAGGAACAGAGGCTGAAAGGAATGGAGCCCAGGAGCAAGGGACCAGAAGATGAAGCCACATGACTTCCGAGCTGGGAGAGCTATTTCAGACCCATCAGCCTTTCTGAAATTAAGGTATCTTTTCCTGGATGCTTTAATTTGGACATTTTTATAGGTTTGGAACTATAAACTTGTAACTTATTAAATTTCCCTCTTTAAAAGCCATTCGAGTTCTGGTATATTGCATTCCAGCAGCTTATTAACTAACACAGCACACGATTGCAATCCAGCAGCTTATTAACTAACACAGGCACGATATTATCTTGCCATAAAAAGGAATGAAGTTCTAATACATAAGACAACATGGATGAACCCTGAAGATTTCATGCTGAGCTTAATAAGCCATACACAAAAGGACAAAAATTTTATGATCTCACTGATATGAAATAATTAAAATAAGCAAACTCAGAGACAGAAGCCAGAATATCAAAGGCCAGAATAGGGGTAGAGAATGGAGAGTTAATGCTTAAACTGTACACAGTTTTTATTTAGAGTGATGGAAACGTTTTGGTAATAGATGGTAGTGACAGAGGATGTTCTCTAAACAAGGAGGACAGAGAGACAGGAAAAATATATATGTATATATAATAATAACCTAAACAGAAAGCAGTAAAATGTTTTTGGAGAGAAAAGAAAAGAAGGTGAATCTAGAATGCAGAGTAGAGTAAGGGTGTAGGCCACACTGCAATATAAAATAGCGTCATCACAAAGCCTTAGTGACAAAATAATATAAAATTCATTATGAGCCTTGTATTCCTCATTCCTCCTAATTTTATACTTGCTTCAAAGTCATTTAAAATGAATTTCAAATCTCCTTTTTTACATATTTGCAACCACTTGCATTGTTTTAGTGACTGCATTAAATTTTACTTGCCTGTACACTCTTTAGATTAAATTTTATAACTGGAAATACTATAATATACCAAGAAGACAATGCATGGAGTTAATATATTACTTAACAATATATAATATATTACTTAATAATTCTGAGAAAATACCTACTTCATTTAAATATCACCTTCTCTAATGGCCCTCTCCTAAAACTTCTTGGATTTTTATAATTCTTTTTATAAATTTTAAGCAAGTTTTAGAATTATTGTGAAATAAATTTCTACTTATTTATTTATTTTTTATTTATTTACATGGGAACCGAACCCAGGTCTCTGGCATGGCAGGCGAGAATTCTGCCTGCTGAGCCACCATCGTACCACCCAGCTTATTTATTTTTGTAGTGGACTAGTACACTGGGACATATAAAAGTTATGGGAAACTACACTCCTGTTTATTGTGCATTGCAGGATATCGGGCATTCTTGACCCCCACTAACAAAATGCCAGTAAAAGCCCGCCAATCACTCTGACAACCAAAAATGTTCTCAAAATTCCAATATGCACCCCAGTGTTACAGAACCACCCACTTCGTATCTAGTGCCTTAAGTCAGTGGTCTTAACCTTTTTTGTTTCCATTACTGCTAAAAAAATTTTGAAAATCAAAATGTTCGTTTGAATGAGGCTGCCTACAAATTTTCATAAACAGTTGCAAGGATTTAATCTCCAGTGTACTGTACACACTGGCATTTTAAAATAAAACATTATTTCAAATGTATCCAGTAGAATATAAATACCAATGATTTGATTCTCAAAATCATCTATAGGAAAAACAAATAAATTCTTCCTATATTACATCATTTCATTTCTTCTTGAACTCTTCTACTTTTTCATAATTTCACATCTTTTATTATGTCTGTTCAATGGAAACAGGAGGTCAAGATAACCAGTGATGTCCATGCTGCTAAATCCACATCTTAACATACAAGCAGCACTGGATGGAGTTGATTCTCCCTGTGTCCTTGGAATATTTCCATCTACGAACCTGAATGAGATGAGTCTTTTTCCTTCTCCTGTACTGTTTTTCTGTGATGATTGTATCAAGGTTACCCAAGACACATAAAATGAGGTGGGAAAGGGTCTTTCTCTACTTTCTGGAAGAGTTCATAAAAGATTGGAATGATGCGTTCCATGAGCAGTTGCGTTCCTCCAAAGTCACTGCAGTGAGGTGCTTTCTTTGTACTAAAATTTTAAACTATTACTTCAATCTCTAAATTTTTCTACGATTACTTGAATTTTCTATTTCTTAAGTTTTATTTTCAAGTCATTTATCCATCCCATTAAAATTTCAAATCTGTTGACACAAAGCCGTTCTCAATATTATCTAAGCAGTTTAATCTCTGCAGAATTTATAGGCATGGACCCCTTTTTCATTCTGAATATTGTGACTGATCATGCCAGAAGTCACTGACCGATTGTGCGAGAAGTCTGACTATTCAAAGAGGAAACTTTGGGCTTTATTACCCATCCTACCAAAAACGTGTTTTCTATGTCATTCATTTATGCTCGTCTTCATTTCCTTTCTCCACCTCTATTTGGGTTTATTCTGTAGTTATTTTTATAGCTTCTTAAAATGGATGCTTAGTTCATTAATTTTGAGTCTTTCTTCTTTCCTAAATTACAGAACCACCTTAGCTGCATTACACAACTTTTAAAGTAAGGTATTTAGTTTTGAATATTTCTAATTTCCATTTAAAGTCATTTGTTAATTATAGCTTATTTAGAAATTATTGTAAATTTCCAAATGTAGGGGACTTTTTCTAATTACCTTTTTGGAAATAACTTCTAACTTAACTGCCCCGTGGTGAGAAAATATGCTCTGATGATAGCAGTCCTTTAAAATCTGTGGCAGTTTTACGCCCTAGCAGATGGCTAATTTTTGTAAATATTCCATGTGTGCTTGAAAAGAGATGTACGTATTCACCAACTGCTGAGAGTAAAGCTCCACATAGGTACATTACAACAACCTTCAGTATACCAGGAAAAAAAAATTAACACCATTTAGCATGTGGGTCCAATGTATCTTTTTAACTTATTTAATATCAGGTCATTTTCCAAATAATTTATAGAAAAGTAAAAGGGAGTATGCTGGTTTGAAATCATGTATGTACCCTCAATAAACCATGTTTTAATCCTAATCCCATTTTATAAAGGCAGCCTTTTCTTCTAATCCCTATTCAGTATTGTATGTTTGAAACCGTAATAAGATCATCTCCCTGGAGATGTGATTTAAAGAGTGGTTGTTGAACTGGATTAGTTAGAGGCATATCTCCATCCATTTGGGTGGGTCTTGATTAGTTTCTGAAGTCCTATAAAAGAGGAAACATTTTGGAGAATGGGAGATTCAGAGAGAGCAGAGAATGCTGCAGCACCATGAAGCAGAGAGTCCACAGCCAGCAACCTTTGGAGATGAAGGAAAACACCTCCCGGGGAGCTTCATGAAACCGGAAGCCAGGAGAGAAAGCTAGCAGATGACACCAAGTTCGCCATGTGCCCTTCCAGCTGAGAGAGGAACCCTGACTGTTCACCATGTGCCCTCTCACTTGAGAGAGAAACCCTGAACTTCACTGGCCTTCTTGAACCAAGTAACTTTCCCTGGATGCCTTTGATTGGACATTTCTATAGACTTGTTTTAATTGGGACATTTTCTTGGCCTTAGAACTGTAAACTAGCGATTTACTAAATTCCTCATTTTAAAAGCCAATCTGTTTCTGGTATATTGCATTCTGGCACCTAGCAAACTAGAACAGGGAGTAAAAAAAACTTTATTAGAAATTTTATTAAAAATTTAAACTTAGCATACCCATAAATTTATTCTATATTTTCCAGGCACATGCATGTATCTGTACATACATAATACCTCCCCCCATGTATGTATGTGTGTGTCTATGTGTGTGTGTGTGTGTGTGTGTATATATATACATACATATATATATATATACACACACACATACATACATGGGGGAGGTATTATGTGTGTGTATATATATACATACATATATATACACACACATATATACACATATGTTCACATATACACACATATTTGAAATGGGCTACATCCTTTGAATAAAACTGCTCAACTGTCATGAGTTGAACCTGAAACACAGTATAGTCTTACAAATCCTGATTCCAAATTTCAGCTACATCTCTTAATAGATTCTAAGTGATCATTACACTTCTGGTTATTCTGCACTTGAACTGTGAAAATGCAATCCATTTAAAATTCTGATGGTTCATAGTTTATTGAAGAGAGGAGAGCTATCTTCTTTGCTCTATAACTGCAAAATGTTTTCACTATTAGATTTATAAACATAAGACATCAGAATGACCAAAGCACGATTCATTTACATTTGTATGTCTTCTGTTTCCTTCCTATTACCTTCCTTCAACATTTTTTTCACTTGCAAGCAGTATCAAAGGATCATGCACAAACATCATATGGGATGCAAGAATACCATCACACATCCTTTTAACAAAATGGGATGGTCCAGGTTCTTGTCACAAAATATTGTGTGATGAAGTCCTTCCTGCAGAATGAATAACTAAAAATATATTCCTTATTTCCCTTGTAAATCACAGAAATATGTTGTGTACTCATCAATCATTGGGCTTGAGAACATTCAACTATGATATTATCATCTGAGGAATTATAGTCTACAAATTCACTTTTTTTAGATTTCACCATCATCATTAGGGCCTAGAGTCCTATTGTTTTTTTGCATTCATGTCAAATTCATCTAATAACTACGAATGCCTTCCTGTCACTTTTCTTCTTTCACCATTATGAGAAGAAAATGAAAAATTCTGAATTCTCAACTGTGTTCAATGAAAGCTAAAAGAAAAACTACAAAGATGGTGAATCCAGACTTATTTTATACCTTCTTAAAAGATGAAAAAATTCTTTGAGCAATAGAGTAAAGTAAGAAAACTGAAAAATGAAGCAAAAGTGATGACTTAACTATATTATCATCCTTCTAGGAGATTCCATCATTCTTACATTTTCATATTTTAGTCTTTTTATTCTTAGCATACTTGGGAAAATTATTCTTCCAGTAATGAAACTGCCAATATGTTTTAAGGTACAGAAGGATGTATGTACCTTACATACAGTCCAACAGAACCAGATGGGAATTACAAGAGAGAGGTTTTACACTATTTTCTAAAAAAATAGTAAATTATCTGTTCTTCAAAAGACATCTAAGGAAGAACAAACATAATGAAATACCAATCTAAATCAACTGTTAAAAAGAAAACTCAAACTAAAAGAGTGCAGCTGACTAGGATGATAATAAGGTGTTAATAGACCTATTCAAATCCTCTACAGACTTACTGACATTATTCCTTTTTAATCTATTAATTACCTAGAAAGGTATGATAAAGGCTCCTATGATGACTGGTCAGTTTTTCTTTACAGTGTTGTCTATTTTTACACTATATTTTGAAGCTAAGTTTCTAATAGCATATAAATTGAGAATTACTATGCCTGTCTGGGGAACTGAACCTTTTACCATTATGGAGTAACCTTTTTTATCTGTAATAATTGCTACCACTGATAAAAATTTTGCTTGAAAGCCTATTTCATCAGATTTCAATATATCCAGCTCTCCTTTAGTTAGTATTAGACTGGAGTATCTTTTTCTATTCCCTGACTTTCAATCTATATCCTTATATGTTTCATATAAGTAGCATAGTGATTACTTTTTTTAATGCAGGCATTATTCATCTTCTAAAGAATTCAATATACTTAAACTGACTGTGAATAATGATGGATTTGAATTTATTTCTATCATTTCACTTTGGAATATTTATCCCAATGATTCTTCTTCTTATTTCCCCACCTTTGTCCTCTTTGTTGTTGTAGTTAACTGTCTTGTGGGTTGACTGTTTCTCTTATGTCATTTATTTTAAAATTATTTGCTCTGTCTGTTCTTCTAGTGATTACCTTCACTATTTTAACATGTCTACTTAACTGAACAAATTTCCAATATTTTATCCTTTTTCTAAATAATAAACAAATCTTAGAAAGCTTTAATTTTGATAATTCCCTTTCCTAAGTATATGCTTTTATCATCTACTAGTTTAGTTTTCTCTCTCTTTTCTCCCTCAACAAATGAGATTTATTTTCTACAGCATCCCACATCTTTGCTTAACAGATTCCGTTGGGGTTCATTTTCCTTCTGCTTAAGTGTATTTTTTAGAATTTTCTTTAGTGAGATCTATTAGTGATAAACTTTTATTAGTTTTTGTTTGTCTGAAATATCTTTACTTCGTCTTCTTTCTTGAAAGACAGTTTAGGTGAGTACAGAATTCAAGGTTGAAGTTATTTTCTCTCAATACCTTTGAAGATTTATTTCCATAATCTTCTGAATTCCATTGTTGCTACTGAGAAGTTCAACTGTCAGACTTATTGTTATTTATGTCATGTGACCTGTTTGGGGTGGGAGGGTTGGGTGGTCCCACTCCTACCCCTTCTCCAGGTGCTTTCCTTCTCATGATCTCTGCTGTTTTACAGTTTCACTGTCATGAATCTGCATGGGATTTCTCTTTACTTATTCTACTTAGAAAATTCTGGAACTTCCTAATCCTGAGGTTTTGCTTCTCAACAATTCTGAAAAATCATCAGCCATTATTTCATTGACTATCTTATTCTCCCTTTCATCTCCTCCCAGAACTATGAGTAAATGTCAGTCAGACCTTTTCACTCTACTCTTATGTCTCTAAAATTTTCTTTCATATATCACATCATTCTGTCTGACTGTGCAACCTCCTGAATAATGTATTTGCATTTGTGTTCCAATCTATTAATTTCTTTTATTCACAAGATACTATCATCATTATCACCTCTACTTGGTCCATACTTGGCCCACTTTTATTTCGTGATTAGGTTATTTTTAATAATTAATAGCCACTAACCCAGAACCCAAAACAAAGGCTAGGAATCTGGCAACAATCATCTAATTATATGGTCCTCCTCCAGAGAGGCAGCCATCATTCCGAATTTTATGTTCCTGCCCACTTTTTAAAATAATCTGCTTAAATATGATTGCCTTTCTTTTCATGGCTTTTCAAGAAGGCTTTTCAATTGAAGTTTTAATCTAATTTTGTTTTCTTTTCAGTTCTGTCTGCTTAGTTCTTCTTTGCTCATATTTTGAAGCTTTGCTTTTGTTTCTCTAAACATATTAAATAGCTTTTGCCCCAATATTCTGTTTGAAAAACTCCAATATCTATAGTCATTTCATGTCTCCTTGTGCTCTTTATTATTTATGTTACTTCTCACCCATGAGTCTTGCTTTTTTTTAATTTTGTGTTGATATTTTTTAGGCCGAACTGCTCATTTTCTTTTGTTATGTTTGGCAAGTTCTCTGATGCCTGTGTTCAAGTTACATTCCTCTAGAGACTTGTGTTTGTTTCTCCCAGTCACCTGGGACCACTATTAACCCTGGTAACTTTAGATAAGATTCTTTACTTGAGTTTTTACGCATCATAAAAATTGTAAAATTTTCCCCTAAAATCATGTTTAAGGACTAGCCTGAGAATATTAATTTTTAGGGGAAATTTTTTTCTGTTCCATGCAGTATTAAGGTTGAGACAGACAAATCTGCCTCTTGTCTTCTGTGACCAATATGTTTATTAGTCATTCACACTTACACAAAGGGGATAGTTCCTTGGTGTCCCAGCTTTATGGGAAGTAGGGGGTGGGGGTGGGGGTTCATCTTATGTTAGACAAATTTCCTCAAACAGATCATAGATTTTATATCCTGTCCCTTATGTTCCATGTACTCTTCAAGACAGAAGATCAGAGTCATAGAATTCAATAGAAACTCACAGAGAAAAAGTTTGGCTTCAGCATAGTTTTAGCCCAAGGTTCCCTGACCAACATTCTTTTGGTCACTATGAATCCCATTCTTTCTCTACACATTGTAAAAGATTTCAAAAGTGTTTTTCCCACTCTCTTAATAGTTTTAGTCAGGAAAAGTTGATCTGGATATCAAATCAATCATAGTTGCAGAAATAAAAGACAAATTTTTATCTCAAAGACCTCCATCTTCGAACTACAACTGAATGTCTAACAGAATCTCAAACTCAACAACAGCTCCCTGCACTGATTTTTCTCCCCTAAAACATGTTCCCCCTGCTGTCTTCCACTCAGTTAACGGTGGCTCCATCCACCTAATTACCAAGTCAAGAGTCTTCCTTGATTCTTCTCTCTCATACTCTCCTTTCTATCAATAATTCTGTCTTAATCTTTAAAATGTGTGTAAAGTGTAATAATTTTCACCATCTCTATCACTACCACACTGGTCCAAGTACCATCTTGACCGCAGGAGGTCAACAGCAGAAGTTAGAAGATCAGTCTATTCTCAACACAAGCTAGACAAAGCCCTTTAAAACTTAAATCATATCGGGCAACTAACTCTACACTTACGATACCCTATCAGGCTCACACCTCACCCAGAGTAGAAGCTAAAATCCTATGTGAACTTGGACTCTCACTACTTCTCACTACTACTGTGGCATCACCTCCAAGGACTTTTATTGTCCACTCGGCTCAAGATATACTAAATTTCTTGATCTTCCCTTATTTTGCAAAGTATGGTGCTGCCACCAGGCTACTGGGCTTGATTACCTCCACCTGAAATATTTTTCCCAGATATCCAAACCATAAGGCTCACTATCTCACTTCTTTTGGGTCTCTATTTATTTAATTCCTTCTTAGGAAGAACTTCCCTTTAAAACATATACAGACTAAAAACTTTCCCCGTCAGTCCACAAATACTCCTTATTCCTTTTGCTGAGTTGTGTTTATATGCAAATCTGACACATTAAATGTTTGCATTACTTGGTTTTTTACTGCCAACCCCTCACCCTCATCCCAGAATAACCACAAGAGCAAAGGTTATTTCTGTCTTATTCTCTGCTGTATGCTAGAATAGTTTCTGGTACATGGTAGGCTCACAACAAATATTTGATGAAAGAATGAAATCTTTTATAGTTGGGTTCTCATGAAGGCAGTTCACAACAGGAAGAAAAAAAAAGGATGAATATTGGCCATCTACTTAGCACCTACTTCCCCCCTTCCCAATGACAGTCTTTTTTTTACCTAGTATCTGTCCCTGCTTCCCTCCCTCTTCCCCCTACCACATCTAGGGATAGGCCCTGTTTGCCTTATGCTTATCAGCATTACTCCTAAACATACTACTAAATCTATACTCCTAAGCAATCCATTCAAGGTAGATGAGGTCTCCAGTTTAGATGCAGGCATAAGTGTTCTCTCGCCTCCTTTCAACATGGTCATGCATGAATGTGAGGGCCCAAAACTACAAGCTAAGGATAACACTGGCATTTAGAGGAGAGTAAAGCCAAAGGAAATTCAGTCAAAGGAAATTCAGAAAAACTCAGAATCACTGGCATCAGGGCGATTCTAAAAGCCTTACAGATCAAGCCAATTTGTCAATGTTTTTCCTGTTACATGAAGCCGATACATCCTAACTGATGTTTCTTATCTACTGGAATATATTATAAACATTAACAAATTGATTGTGTATCAGTCCACATCTGTTCTCAAGTGTGTCTTGACTGCTGAGGGCATAAAAATTAGACCTAATTATTAAAGGAAAGACCTAACCAAGGTTTGGAGTAGGAAAGGATTAAAATTTAAAAGACTAATCTTCCTCTTATGACTACCTTCATAGCTTCTAGGGCATGAGGCCCTCAGAAACAACATCAATATTCTAAAAGTATTTTTACTTTAGATCTCCTCATCCAGGATCTGAAGCCACCTTTCGTTTCAATGAAATACAAAATTCCTACCTTTAAAAAATTATATAGTAAATTTTCCTCAAGATAATTTATAGCTAACTCTATACTTGATGAAAGGGACTGCTCTGTCATAGGATTCTAATTAGAATTCAAGGGTGAAGGAAAGGAGGGAAGAGGAGAGGAAGAAGGCAAGCAAAGGAAAGATCAAAGGTAATGGTGGAACTATACACAGAAGATAGGACTTAACAAATGAATATGAATGTTGAATCATTAAATTGGTATCTCTTTTAGTATCCAGTATTTTAGAGCCGCTAGAAGTAAAAACCTAAAATTGTGAAGTTGTAACCCATGTCAAAGTCTGAAATATGTTCTACAACTAATTGTGGTGCTGTGCTTGGAAATTTATAGCTTTTTTGTATATATGTTATTGTTCACAAAAAAGAAAGGAAAAAAGTCAATTGTGATGATAAAAAAGTATGTCCTTGATATAGCATAACAGAGAAGACAAAAAGTCAATTGTGATGATAAAAAAGTACGTCCTTGATATAGTATAACAGAGAAGACAGGATTTAACAAATGGGTATGATTGCTGAATCATTATATTGATGTTTCTGTTGGTCTTGGAACAGCTAGAAGAAAAAACGAAAACTCATGGAACTGTAACCCAATACCAAACTTTAAAATCTGTTCTATAACTGCTTGTTAAAATGTACTTGGAAACTTACTGGTTTTTTGTATATTTGTTCTATTTCACAATTTAAAAAAAAGATTTAAAAAAAGGCAAGTGAATATGTAATTTTGTTAAACTTACCTCTCATTGGGGTTGTTTGGGCTACGGCAATTCTAAGTTTTTGATATTTTGGAAGAGTCTGTCACTAATATGGGGTAAGGAGATGGAAATATCTGATTTTCTGAAGAGGCTGGGCTAGGTTTCAAGACTTATCTGGTCCAGGGACCCATCTGGAGGTTGTAGGTTTCTGGAAAGTTACTCTAGTACCTGGAACCCTTGTGGAATCCTATAAATTGCTCTAGGTGTTCTTTAGGATTGGCTGGAAGGGTCCTGGTTGGGGGTTGGCAGGTTATGATAGGTAGCAAGGTCTAACTGAAGCTTGTGTAAGAGCAACCTCCAGAGTAGTCTCTCTACTCTATCTGAACTCTCTCTACCACTGATATGTTATTAATTACACTTCTTTTCCCCCTTTTGGTCAGGATGAAATTATTGATCCTATGGTGCCAGGTGTGGATTCATCCCTGGGAGTTCTCTCCCACTTCGCCAGGGAGACTTTTACCCCTGGATGTCATGTCCCGTATAGTGGGGACAGCAATGATTTCACTTACAGAGTTGGGCTTAGAGAGACTGAGGTCACATCTGAGCAACAACAGAGGTCCTCCAGAAGTAACTCTTAGGCATGTCTATAGGTAGTCTAGGCTTCTATGCTACCTACATAAGCTTCACAAGAGTAAGCCTCATGATCAAGGGCATGGCTTATTGATTTCGGTGTACCTAAAGTTTGACACAGTAACAGAGGATGATGGTAAGGTTTAATAGTTCCATAGTCTTTCTCCCCTCCCTCAGGAGACTTTGCCAGTACTTTTTGATTATCTGGTTAATATACTCTAGAATGTTTTCAGGCATTATAATAATCTATACAGGATTAAAGGACCTCTTTCTCATTCTGTGCTCTCTGTGCTTCAGTTGTTCAAATGAGTTATATAGATAAATTGAATTAGATTATGCACTACAGAAAATTTCAGTTTCAGATCAAATAAACCTTTCTTCCATTGGTTTCAAAGAGTATGTGTGATTCTAAAATATAGACACTGTCTTCTTTACCCCTATGTTCTGAATTACTTTAACCCCCAACCTTTTCGGCTTTGCTCTTATCTCTAAATATCAGGTTATATATGTAAAACAGCCTCTCAAAATCCAGAAATAAAAACCACCACTCCGGACTTAATGTGTGTGCTCTAAAAGCTCACACTCTAGGCCCCTGTTTTCTTTTCTTTTTTATTTTATTTTATTTTATTTATTAAACATACCAACATACAAACACAAACATTCTTATCATATGATCATTCTTGATATATAATCAATAACTCACAACATCATCACATAGTTACATATTCATCATCATGATCATTTCTTAGAATATTTGCATCCATTGAGAAAAAGAAATAAAAAGAAAACAGAAAAAATTCATACATACCATACTCCTTACCCGTCCCTTTCATTGATCACCAGCATTCCAATCTACTAAATTTATTTTAACATTTATTTCCCCTATTATTTATTCATTTTTAATCCATATGTTTTACTTGTCTGTCAATAAGGTAGATAAGAGGAGCATCAGACACAAGATCTTCACAATCACGCAGTCACACTGCAAAAGCTATGGCATTATACAACCATCTTCAAGAAACATGGCTACTGGAACACAGCTCTACATTTTCAGGCAGTTCCCTCCAGTCTCTCCATTACACCTTAACTAAAAAGGTAGTATCTGTATAATGTGTAAGAATAACCTCCAGGATAACCTCTCGACTCTGTCTGGAATCTCTCAGCCACTGACACTTTATTTTGTCTCATTTCCCTCTTCTCCCTTTTGGTCGAGAAGGTTTTCTCAATCCCTTGATGCTGAGTCCCAGCTCATTCACTTGCCTTTTGACCCAGCATTCCAACTTGTAGGAATGTATGCTACTGATGGCATTTTTACACGATTATTCCTGACCTCATTTTTTATAATTGTAAAATACTGGAAGATATCTAAATACTATACAGAGGAGATCACTTGAGTAAATTATGGAATATCTACTCAACAGAGTACTATGCTGTTATAGAAAGAATAAGACAATAGAACAGAATACAGAGTCCAAAAATACATCCACACAAATAGGACCAATTGATTTTTGAAAGGTACCAAAGCAATTCAATGGAAAAAAAAAAAAGTCTTTTTAACAAATGGTGCTGGAACAACTGGACCTCAAAATCACAACACTGAGCATTAACCTAAACCTCAAACTTTAAACAAAAATTGGATCTACATCTGGTGAGTATGCTGGTGGGAATGTAAAATGGTATAGCCAACTCTAGAATATGGTTTGCCAGTTTCTTCTAAAGTTAAAAATATACACTTAACATATGTGTCAGCACCCACACTCCAGAATCATTGTCCTAGAGAAATCAAAAATAATGTTTACAAAAAACTTATATACAAATATTTTAGCGGCTCTATTCATAACCACCAAAACATGGAAACAACTCAAATGTCCTTCAAGGGAAGAATAAATTTTAAAACTCATGGGTGCCACAGGTGGTTCAGTGGTAGAATGCTCACCTTCTATGTGGGAGACCCGGGTTCAATTCCTGAACATGCACCCAAAACAAACAAAGAAAAAAATACAGTTTATCCATACAATAAAAATTCAGCAACAAAGAGAAGCAAACTCTTCATACACACAACCTGGATGAATTTCAAAGGCATTATGCTGAATGAAAGAAGCAAGGCTCAAAGGTTACATCCCTTATGATGCCATTTACATGACAATCTTGAAAAGACAAAACTAGAGTGATGGAGAACAGATAATAGGTTGGGGGTTACGGGATAGATGTGACTACAAAAGACAGCCTGAGGAAGTTGTTGGGAGTGATGCCACTCTCCTGTGTTCTGTTCTGACTGTGGTGGTGATGATTATACCAATTTATACCTGTACAAAAAATTCACAGAACTGTACGCCCACAGAATAAAGTCAATTTTACCATACGCTAATTTTCAAAAAATAAAATTAAAAAGCATAGGGAACATATGAGGGACCCTCCTATGAGCAAAAATGCTAAAGTGGAATGATTTTCAGGACATACTATCAACTGAACAAGTTGAGTGTATGTACGTGCACATGTGCACGTGTGAGTATATACATACAGAGCATGCTCCTTGTGTGAGAAAGAATGGGAAATAGGTAAGTAAACAGGTGCAGTCTTAATTTTGCAAAAATAAACATGAAACTAATGAAATTCATTAGCATCCTTTAGGGTGGGAATCACATGCTAGGGATTAGAGGTTAGAAGTGGGTACCAACATTTCTCTAACTATACCTTTCTGTATAGTTTTGACTTCTGAAATCATGTTCCTATTTTACATATTCAAAATAAACATTGATGGTGGGGTGGTAGGTGGCAATCCCATACTTTATGCATGGGTTATTTTGAAAACGCACAATTTCTCAAATAAAAACTTTTTTAATTAAAAAAAAATAGAACCAAGGGAAAAAAATAATAAAAAATAAAATAAACAAAAGTGAGGAAACTAACTTTATATCAAATGAATAACACAACTACACTGAAGTGTAAATAACCTAAGTAATTTCTCAACACAGAACTGTGACAAAGTATCTTCAGGCTAAAGAAAAGGTACTATAAATAAATATAAAACTCTGGTTAGAAGATGTGTTTATCACAGTAGTTTGGCTCAGCAAGTCTGAAACTACTTTCTGTGCATTGTAGGACTGGACAACAGTGTGAGTATATCATGGATAATACAAATATGGGAAGAGTGAAGACCAGAATGAATCTTGGGGTGAAATGAATGCTGTCAGTTTGGAAATGGTGGTATCAGTATAAACTAATGGTACTTATACAGAAACTGATATAAGTATGTATATATGTGTGTATAATATATTGATTGATTGATTTCTTAGCTTTGTGCCATGAAAGAGCCTAGAAGTAAAGGCACGCAAGCGACAACGAGCATATTTAGCATGCAGATACTGGTTCTTTGTTTTTCTTTTGGGGGGATGCATGGTCTGGAAATCGAACCTGGGTCTCCCGCATGGAAGGCAAGCATTCTACCACTGAAATACCCGTGTACCCAAGCAGCCCACATACTGGTTCTTAAATACCATTCCCCACTAAAAAGAACCAGGACTTCTGTCTCTGACCAAGATGGAGTAACCGGTACTACAGTAACTCTCCCACCCCTCCAAGCATGTAAAATTACTGTTTCAGATATTGATCAACAGTCAGTGAAAGTCTATGATCCAGGAACTCCATGAAAATCCCAGCTTTCTTACTGAAGGCACCTGAAGGCACTTGGTGCGAGGCAGGGGACCAAAATGAAGTAAGCAGTCTTACTGATCTGAGATCAGAGTCCAAGGAGGGCTGGAATTTGTAGGGCAGAGAACCACACAAGGAGAAAATCTCTGAGAGAAAGGATTCATCATATAATCTGCACCAGGACGGCTGATCGTGAGGCTGAATGCTCTTACCCATTCATAGGCAACAAGGGAGCCAGGACCTGAACCAACTACTGTAGTTTACACTAGGCTGAGAGGTGCTTAAATTATGACAAGCCAGAGGGAGAAAAACTGGCAGAACACACAGACCACCCTAAAAAACTTGAAAACAAGCCTTAAAACTATCAAGCATATCTTCAAGTAAACCGGCTGCCTACTAGAACAAAACAGCATTCAGTTAAGAAAGGCAACCAGGGGGGATTATCCTGTTGCAAAACAAAAACAATTTAGAGATACTCATAAAATTCAAGAGAGAAAAATCCCCAAAAGTTTATAGCTATGAAGTGATAGCAAGTGAAAGTGTATAATAGCCAGTGTTAACAATTTAAAAATGAGTAAATTATACTGATATTCAATTTATTAATCATGTTGTCTTTACTTTCATTTTAGAGAATGTAAAAATATGCACTACCTCCATCTCTCTACATGTCATCTTTCCAAATAACAACTTAAGTTATTCAAATGGAAATTCTATTCAGGGTTGTTTTTTTTTCTCAGGAACCATAAATGCTAAAGGTCATCCTAATTGGTACAAGCCTTCAAATACAGCATTCACACAAATGACACTATCACTAAACAATATACTTATCCAACTATGAGTTGTAAAGCTGTTTTCAGAATTGTTCATCAACCACAGAGGAAACATGGACATTTGTCCCTTGACCAGGCCTCTGGCTTGTCCTGCAGAGCTTGATTTAACTCTAGCTGCTAGTGAGCTGGCCAGGTTCCAGAGAATGGACGTGTATAAAAAAAGAAGAGAATAAGGAATGACTGTACCAGAGGTTGGCGAACTACAGTATGTGAGCCAAGCGATCTCAAGCTAAGAATGGCCTTTACATTTTTAAAGTGTTGTTAAAAAAGAAGGTTGTTATTTATAGATTTTTTCCTTCCTTGCTTTAATTTTAAATTGGTTTATTAAACATATTGTACAAACAAGCGTTACAATTACTTTTTTTTTAATATGCCTATGGATAAGCTAACTAGGACATCCATTTTAGGTGGTTAAGATTTCCATATGTTAATTGTAAAAATATTTGTACCTTCATATTTTCCTGAAATAAGGAAAATATTTAGTAACATAGGTCATTACTATAGCAATGCAGATATTTGTAAGAACTTTCTATTTGATATTTTGAGAACATTCACAGTTTTGACAGCTGATTAAATAGTATCTAAGTTAATTTTTAATACTTAGAATTTAAGAACTTTGCTATCTGAAGATGTAGATTTTTTTCCTTGTTGCCTTAATTTTAAAATTGGTTTAAGAAACTTACTGCACAAACATAGGCTTTACAATGATTATATGGATACTTTATTTAAATATGCCTATGGTTAAACTAACTAAGATGTCCATCTTTGGTGGTCTAAGTGTATTGCTTGTTTTGAAAAATAAAAATATATGTTAAAAAAAAAAAGAGAGATTGTATGATAGAGACTATAAGAGGCCCACAAAGTCTAAATTATTTATTTCTGGTCCTCTGCAGAAAAATTTTGCCAATCCCTAGCCAAGACTAATGCTAACCCCTTAGAAAGCAAACTATGCTGCTGAATATCAACTGCCAGAAACAAATTCTTAAAAATCTAATTTTTCCCTTTTTTTTTTTTTTTTTTTTT
>PVIY010007701.1:0-54499 GCA_004026745.1 Myrmecophaga tridactyla | reverse complement strand
CAGGCCAGCAGTCCCTGACTGAGCTGTCCATCACACAGAGGGCCCAAAGTCTGCTCATCCCTATGGAGGCAGGCTGTGCTCCTCAAAGCACAGCCGCAATTCAGAAAGGTAAGTTTAGTAGTACGTGTATGGGTTTGTGTGCATACGTGTGTATGTGTAGGGAATGGAGGGAGCAGAACTTAAAAGAGACAAAAAATAGGCAGGCCATTCGGGCACATGTCAAAGTCACATTTTTTTCAAAGAGTTTTAACAGAAAGTAATAAAACTAGTATTTTAGCTTTCACTTGTCTCCTGGTTCCAAACTCCTGAGAAGAAAAAAATGGTCAAACTCACTAGTGCCATCGGCACAACTTTCTATCCATGAGGATCTGACACTGTCTCTGAACAAGCCACTCTTCTGCACTAACCACGTAAGCACACCTACACGTTCTGTATCAAAACATAAGCCTGTTTTACTTAACCATGATACTCTGCTGATGTTACTTTCTCGGTGACCAACAATTTTCATGTATTAATTCCTTAAACCTAGGTGCCAGGCCTAAAATCTAGTGAAGGAGCTTATTGGAAGGCAGGAATAGACTGATAATAAAGAGCAAAAAAGAAAAATTCAAGAATTGAAGAATGCAAAAACGAAGTTACAATAGGAAAATGTGACAGGGTAAGTAGGGAAGTAGGAAGACTTGTTTTGGCTAAAATGACAAGGGAACAACTCTCCAAGGAGGTGACATAGGAGCAGAGAGGCCTTTAGGAGCAAAGGGGACACTGAACACAATGATTCTCAGATAAGATCAAGCTTTCCCTAGCAGAGGGTGGGGAGGGAGGCCACCCATGCGCACAATGGCTGCAAGGCCTACTGATGCGGACAAAAGGGACATCAGTGGGAGACAGGGGAGGAAGAGGAGGGGTAACCCAGGGAGGCAGGACCTTCTACACGCTGAACTAATAGCCAACAGCTGCTATAATAAATTACAACAAACATAGTGGCTAAAAACAACACAAGTGTATTATTATCTTACAGTTCTGGAGGTCAGAATTCCAAATGGGTCAACAAGGCTGTGTTCCTTTCTAGAGGTACTAGCGAAGAATCCATTTCCTTGCATTTTCCAGCTTCCAGAGACAACTGCATTCCTTACCTCGTGGTCCCACATTACTCCAGCTTCTGTTCTTGTCATCATATATCCTTCTCTGATTCTGATCACCCTTCCACTCCTATTATAGGGACACTTGTGATCACACTGGGCCCACATGGGTAATTCAAGATTATGCACAGCTTTTGCCAAAAGATTTGAAATCTTAGATAAAATGGACAAAGTCCTGGAAAGACACCAATTACCAAAGAGCACTCTAAAAGAAATGTATAATTTGAATAGCCCTATGTATCGAATAAAGATCATTAATTCATAGTTAAAAACCTTCCCAAAAAGAAAGCTCCTAAACCAGATGGCTTTGTTGGTGAGCTTTACCAAACAACTAAGCATGAAATTGTAGCAATTCTGTACAAACTCTTCCAAAAAAATAGATGGAAATATTTCCCAATTAATTTTATTAGCCTGATATCAAAAACAGATATAGACATTCCAAGAAAAGAAAACACAGACTACTTTCCCTTATGAGCAAAGATAAAAAATTACTAAAAAATTTTTAGCAAATTAAATCCAGCAACATATAAAAATAATGCATCATTCCAAATGGGGTTCATTCCAGGAAAGCAAGACTTACATTTGAAAAACCAATCAATAATTCACCACATTAAGAGTCTAAAGAAGAAAAACTACATGATCATATTCATGGATGCAAAAAAATAGATTTTACAAAATTCAATACCTATTCATGATAAAAAAAAATCTCTCAGCAAATTAGGAACATTAATCTGATAAAGAGAATCTACAAAAAAACTACAGTTAACATCATACTGAATGTTGGAGGACTGGATGCCTTTCCCCTCAGGTCAGAAAAAGGCAAAGATGGAAACTTTCACCACTTTGATTCATCACTGTAATATAGGTCTAAATAATGCAATAAGATAAGAAAAAACAAAAATAAGTAAACGCATATATATTGGAAAGGAAGAGGTAAAACTGTCCATCATCACAGGACACATCTAAGTAGAAAACTCCAAGCAGGCTACAAAAATAGTTCATAGAACTATAGAGTGAATTTAAGAAGGTCACAAGACTCAAAGTTAAGCTCTGAAGCTATGCAAGTTAGCATTATACCATACAGGAACTGTTTAAAAAGTTGAAAAAGGGATGAGACTTTGACTAGAGATATGAATGAAGCTGATCTGGACAGGACTAAGGTAATCAGAATGCAGGGTAAAGGATGATATGATCCATATTTTAAAACTTCAACTTCTGTGTGAGACCAAAGGGAAAGATGTTTATTTAGCACAAAATTTATATTTTGGGTAGCACATCACCTAATTTAACTTGTATGGTCAGTTCAGTTGAACACCCTAAGTACAGGGAATCTTGAAGAGGGTGTGAGATTTTGTTGGTTTCTACAAGTTAATGTGATGACCTGATACATCCCAGATTAATTTGAACAGTGAATAAAGAACTACTTGCAAAGTCCCCATGGGGGAGTAGGGAGAAAGGAAGAAATATTAAAATATATATATATATTATATATTTTAGGGTTGGTAAATATATATATAATGTTTTGTTTTAGTCTGTCAAACCTGCCAGAATGCAACACACCAGAGGTGGACTGGCTTTTGATCAAAGGGGATTTACTTAATTAAAAGTATATAGTTCTTCAGAGAAAAGGCAGCTAACTTTCAACTGAGGTTCTTTCTTACACAGGAAGGCAATGGGCAATCTCTGCTGGCCTTCTTTACAGGCCTCTGGGTTCCAACAAACTTTCCCTGGGGTGATTCCTTTCTGCTCTGGCTTAGGCTGAGCTGCAAGCACTGAGATGAGGTATGCTGAGCTGCTTGGGCTATACTACATTGAGGTCTCTCACTTAAGCATCCAGCCAATTAAATCAAACATCATTTATTGCAGCAGACACACCTCCTAGCCCACTGCAGATGTAATCAGCAACAGATGAGCTTCATATGCCATTGGCTCATGTCCATAGCAATAGAACTAGGCACCTTCACCTGGCCAAGTTGACAACTGAACCTAACTACCACATATATATATATATATATATATATATTTTAAAAATATATGGAATTATTAAACTTTTCCATTTAGGAAATACCAGGTACCCTCACAACTACTGGGGACTCCCAAGAAAACAGGCCAAGGCCTTCCTTATGGAACTTGTTTCTATAGTGGAGAAGCTAATACTACCTTTATTGAGGCCTAAGAGTTGCTTCCAGAAACCTCTTTTGTTACTCAGATGTGGCCACACTCTCTCTGTAAGCCCAACCCTGCAAGGAAAATCATTATCCTCCCTCCAAGGTGGGACATGCATTCAGGGGTGAAAGTCTTCCTAACAATGTGGCGCGTGACTCCCAGGAATGAGTCTGGCCCTGGCACCATGGGACTGATAATGCCTTCCTGACCGAAAAAGGACAAGAAGTGTAATAAAACAAAGCATCAGTAGCTAAGAGAGATCAAATAGGGTCAAAAGACTATTTTGAATCACATATCGGATAAAGGTTTGATAGCCTGTATACATAAAGAAATCATACAACTCAACAACAAAAGAACAAGAAACCCAATTTTAAAGTGGGCTAAAGATATGAGTAGACAGTTTTCTGCAGAGCAAATACAGATGGCTAAAAAGCACATAAAAAGATGTTCATTCTTACTAGCTATAAGGGAAATGCAGATCAAAACTACAATGAGATACCACCTCACATCTATAGGAATGGCTGCTACTAAACAAACAGGAAACCACAAATGCTGGCGAGGATGTGGAGAAACTGGGACACTTATGCACCGCTGGTGGGAATGCATAATGGTACAGCACTACTGAAGGCAGTCTGGCGGCTCCTTGGAAAACTAAATATCAAGTTGTCCTATGACCCAGCAATACCATTACTAGACAGTGATGCAGACATTCGCACACTGATGTTCATAGCAGCACTACTCACAACTGCCAAAAGATGGAAAGGAAACAATCCAGGTGCCCATCAACAGATGAGTAGAATAACAAAATGTGGCATATACATACAATGGAATATCATGCAGCAGTAAGACAAAATGACGTCCTTGACAAGATGGATGAGTCTTGAGGACATAATACTGAGTGAAATAAGCCAGACACAAAAGGACAGATACTGTATGATTCCACTTTTTTATGGTAAAGATAAAATCAGAGGCTTATAATACCAAATATATGGGACCTAGAGAAACACAGAAGTTTGAGATGGATGAACAGTTAGCTAATGAGGCTGAACTCAAATGTAAGCGAATAAATAGGAGTGAAAGTAGTTCACTTAGTGGGTCTATAAATAGTATTATCATACTGAAGGTGAACATGATTGAAAGGGGTTGTATAAACTCATGTGTCCCACTAAGACTACAAATAACCTGCATGAACTACTGCAAAGGTATGACTCTTGTACAAAGAGTATATAATTTCAGGGTATGGGGGAAAAATGCTAATCCATGTTATGGACTACGTTTAACAGGAAAACATCAGCAATATCAGAGGTACATAATGAGGGGAGGGACAAGAGTTAGAGGGAGGTTTGGATTTTCTATTTGGTGAGGGTGTGTTTATTGGCTATCTTTCTCTTACAAACAATGAAATTATCTGAAATTGATGGACTATTATACATGAGGCCCAGCAGATGGAAGTAGCTGAAAGATACACTGACTTAAATGTAGACTGGCAGACAAGGGTGTATACACAAGAGCAAACATTGTGCTGCTACAAAAAGGAATGAAGTTATGAGGCATGCAACAACATGAATGAACATGGGGGACATTTGGTAAGGCAAAATAAGCCAGAAACAAAAGAGTAAATATCACATGATCTCATTTAGAAAATACTTACAAGAAAACTGGAGCCTAGACTATAAACTCTTATAGCTAGTCATTGCTATTTCTGGATTCTGAGGGGCTGTTTTATACATATATATATAACCTGGTATTTAGAGATAAGAACAAAGCCAATCAGGTCAGGATTAAGGTAATTCAGAATACAGGGATAAAGAAGACATTACCTGTATTTTAGAACTTCACCAACTCTTTGAGACCAAAGGAAAAAAGGTTTATTTTGCCCAAAACCTAAATTTTCAGTAGCACATAATCTAACTCAACCTGTCTCAATCTGTCTGGATCACCTAAACAACCCAAACACAGGAAGCCCAGAGTAAGAATGAGGGCCTTTAATCCTGTATAGTTTAATGTAATGCCTAGATACATCCCAGAGTATATTAAGCAGATAATCAAAAAGTATTGGCAAAGTCCCTTGAGGGATGGGAGAAAAAATAAGGAATTATTAAACTTTACCACCAGTGAAACCCCAGATACTGTGTCAAACATTAGGGAAACCCAAGTCAACAGGCCAAGACTTTAGGTCTGTTCTTATTAAGCTTATGTATGTAGCAGTGAAGCTTAGCCTACCTATAAGTATGCTTAGGAGTTACTTCCAGAGGTCGTCTTTTGTTGCTCAGATGTGGTCTCTCTCACTCTCTAAGCCCAACTCTGCAAGTGAAACCATTGCCTGCCCTGCCCCCTGCATGGGACATGATATCCAGGGATGAAAGTCTCCTCATACCCCTAAGGAATGAGAGAAAGATCAAAGGTGACGGTGGAGTTATACAGACAGGGTCGGAGTTAGCAAATGAGGATGAGTGATGAATTAGTATACTGATTCTTCTTTTAGTCTCCAGTACCTTAGAGCAGCTAGAAATAAAAACCTAAAATTGTGGAATTGTAATCCATACCATACTCTGAAATCTGAAGTCTACAACTAATTGTGGTGATGTACTTTGAAATTTATTGTTTGTATGTATGTTATTTCTCACAAAAAAAAAAAGGGGGAGTACAACAGAGAGGATAGGATTTAAGAAATGAGTATAACAGCTGTATCAATTCAATATATATATATATTTCTTTTGGTTTCCAGTGTCTTGGAGTAGCTAGAAGAAAATGAAAAATCGTGAACTGTAACCCATACCAAGCTTTAAAGTCTGTTGTATAATTACTTGTTAAAATGTACTAGGAAATATATTGCTGTTTTTGTATATACATTTCACAATTAAAAAAAAAAAAGAAGCTATTCTGGCAGCTACTCTTATGGAAGTTTCATTTAGATGATGCTAAATGCCATGGCTTGCTAAACCCCAACAAACATTAAATCTGCTAACTTGAAAATACCTAGGGCTTGAACTGAGACTGTATAAAAGTTTCACTCACTAAGTTTGCTTTCCTGGAATGTATAATTTCCAGAGGGTTCCTAAGCCAGATAAATCCTGAAACCCAGAGTACCAGCCTCTCCAAGATTAGCAACTAATTACCATCCTTTCCTGTCAACACCCCTTCTCAACATGAGAAAGTCAAAACGGGCATTACCTAAAGATCCCTACAGGTTGGTATCACAGGAGAAAGAGACGTTATAACAGAGAAAATAGGATTTAACAACAGAGTATGACTGCCGAATCACTCTACTGTTATTTCTTCTAGCCTCCACTGTTTTGGAGCAACTAGAAGGAAAAATCTGAAATAGTACAATGGTAACCCAGAGCATACTGAAATCTGTTCTGTGACTAACTGTTGAAGTGTACTTTGAAAATTACTGCTTTTTCTTTCTCTGTATATATTTCACAATAAAAAACATTTTAAGTAGGATTTAAAACAATAGCCCCTTTATTGAAAACTGATAAAAACTCAAAAAAGACTTAGGGGATCTGTGTTCAGTCCCAACTCCACCAACACTGGGCCATGTGACCATTTTAAAATATCCCCAAATTAGAGACGACGCCAATGTCCGGACCAGATATTTTGTTATATTCCTCACACAACATGGATGTGAAGGATAACAGACAGAGATGACAGACAATAGATGAATGGATGGATAGATGGATAGATAGACAGAAAGACATAGATATAACAGATCGGTGGCTAGACAGCTAGATATGATAGGCAGATGAATGGAGCGACTAGATTAGAAAGATATGATAGCTATAGATTAGATATATATAGAGAGAGTGATAGATAAATGAAATAGATAGTATGAGCTAGAAATGATAAGCCTTTGTTGTTTGAAAGGCCCTCAAATTTAACCTATCCTGAATGATCCACCCTTATTCCTTCCACCTTCTGGTGAAGCTCGGTTCTTTTCAGTCATCTGAGCAGGACACTGTGTTTTAATGTGGCTTACTTGGTCTAGAGACACAAAGGGTCTGCCTACTATTTATGCTCAACTTTAACAGAATGCTTTGACGACAGCTTCAAAAGGAGAAAGTGTTCTAGTCCTTATAGATATCAAAACACAATTCTTTTGCCATATTTGCGATACTAAAAGACAACCTCATTGAACTGTAATCCAGTAGCCTTGATCTTTGATAATGATTGTATAACTATAAAACTTTTTACGTATGATTGCAGAAACCTTGTGACTGACACGTCCTTTATCCACTATATGGATAATGAGTAATAAAATAAAGACATGCATGAAAAATAATAACATTAATAGGTCGGGAACATGGAGGAAAAAATACCCCTACAGAAAACTAAGGACAATATAGTAGTACTTTAATAATTTTTCATCAATTGTAACAAATGTAACTACCGTTAAAAAACAGAAGTACAAAAAAAGGTGTTATCAATTGTAATAAATTTTCCACACCAATGCAAGTGTTGGTAGTGGGTGGTATATAGGAATCCTGTATCTTATGCCTGATTGTCCTGTAAACCACAACTTCTGTAATATAAAAAATTTTTAATTAAAAAAAATTCAACAAAACAACCCTATAATGCCATGTTAAACTAATACTAATTCATGGTTATCCATCCATTCACTTTATTAAAACTCTCTCAGAGATTACTATTCAAATACACAAATATAATTTAATCTCAGATTATGAAATACCACTGAATAGACAACTTCATTAATCAGATGTTCTCACATATTCATCCATGAAATGACCATCCATATCCATTTGAACAATATATGCAGCATTCAATAATGAACAATGACAAATTTAGTGAGAACTTTTTAGTCATAACACAATTTACTAGAATTCAAAAGCAGAAGCAAAAGTACCTTTACTTTAAAAAAAAAAACCCACATGAGCATAATTCAGTGAAACACTCAATTTAGAATTCTACATATAGAAATTAATTACTAAGAATTGTTTATTTATTTTAGGAATTTCAAAGAAAAATCCTCAGTCACGATGATTTCTCATAAATTTTCATTTCAAAAATTTTATAGTAAAAACAATGCATATGCACTCTGCTACTTACTGTTAGAATAGCAAAAGAATAAAAATAAACAGATGACTGTAATTACACATTTATATCTAATGTCCTGAATAAAAGGACTTTTTCAAAATCCCATTACAGGCAACATATCAAAATTTTAACTACCTAAACATTCTGATATAACAGAATTATTTCAATTTTCTTCTTTTTTTTCTGAGAAGGAAACAAGACAAAATATTAAAAAATAATTTCAAGAATATGCTGGGGAGGCAGCACACATTTAGGTGAACCTGTTACATAATCTATATAAGCCAGTGATTCACAAGGAACTTTGGCCATTAAAATGATACCTCTCAATATTCAAAGAAAAGCACAGGCAAGCCATCAAGGCAGAAGCTTTGTACTCAGCTTCAGGAACCAGAACTTAATAGTGATTCCAACCTACAGGCTAAGGTTATGGCACGGCATCTGATAACACATATGTAGGAAACACTGTCTAAAGCCTTGATAACCACCACATGATACCTTCTATCTGTATCTATACATTGCTGTGATTAATGACAGAAAAATTCACTTAAATACATTACTAAAACTACAGAATAGGGCCACTTTAATGTGTAAATGCCTGAATTTTTTTTTTTTTTTTTTGCATGGGCAGGCTCCAGGAATCGAACCCAGGTCTCAGTGCCTGAAATTTAAGACCTTAAAAAGAGAACCTCATACTCCAAAAGATTAGAAACCACTAGTCCAGTGAGGAAAATGCTTCCCTAATAGTTAAGTGTAGGAGTTCTAGCTAAACTACCACCTTGGACTAGACCCTTAACCTTACAGGGATTCTAGAAAATAAAAGGGTTTGAGTTGTTCTATACACTATTTTTTTTTATTCCTTTCAAACGTTGCATTAGTTACCAAAGCCAAAAAATATACTAACACCTTTTGCAATTTTCAATATTATTTGCTTTTTATATATTTTTCTTATTAACAGGTAATTCCTATAATAAGTCTGAAGATAGAGAAAATGAAACATCACCCATAATCCATGATCTTATTTGTAGAGAGTTTACATATCTGTAGTTGTAATGGGTATAACATTTACATAGCTGTAATCATAATGGGTATAACATTTTATGTACTGCTCTCTCCTATTACAACATGTACTTTCCATGTATTACTATATATCTATAAAATGGTTTTCATATTTATTACTTCAAAGAGCTGCAGAATGTTCCAATGATTGAATATCTGATCATTTATTGAATCATACCTTACAACCATATATTCAGGCTGAAAGTATAATACCATCACAAACACCTTCAAGTGGATAAATATTTCCAATTTTGTATTATTTCATTAAGACACATTCCCAGAAGCAAGATCACTGGGTCAAAGAGTAAAAATAATTCTACAGCTTGTAAAAACATTTTTAACATATTATTTAGTGATTAAAAAAAAATAGTACACATCAGGGGGTGACTAGTCTCAATTTAATTTCAAAACCACTAGTCTCCAGCAGGCACCTATTGGTACTTGGTATCACACTGGTCCATTAACTTCCCCCATCCTCCTACTTCACACCTTATCCTCTCCTGGCAAACCTCTTCTCTCCTCCCCAATCCTCAATTGCAATCTCAACCAAGCCCTTGTTTCCCATTTCACTCAGGGAGAAAAAAAAAAAAGCACTCAGAGGAGAACTCCCACAAGATCTCAATTATTTTATCTTCCTTTGCTCCTAAACTCTAAGAATTGTCCATACTTGCCATCTCCAATTCCTATTTATTGCCCCTCTCACTTCAATTAGCTGCAACTGACTTTTATCAAGTTCACTAATGACCTTCAACTTGCTCAATCCAAAGATTAATTCACAAATCATTTTACTTGACCCACTGACAATTTGATACCATTGATAATGCCCTCCTCCTTGAAAAAGTCTCCTCTCTTAGCTTCTAAAGGCTCATGGTTTTTTCATTCTCCCTCACTGGCCACTCCTTGTATTCTTCCCAGCCTTTAATGTTGAGCCCAAGACTCAGTAATGTATCTCCTCTCTGTCTACACTCATATCTCTGGTTATTTCCTATACTTTCATGGCTTAAAGCCTTAATTATACAGCAATGATTCCCAAAATTTTGTCACTAAACCAGACCTCTCCTCTGAACTACTGACTCCTAAATACAATAGCTTATCTCACACATCCACTCGGGTGTCTAGTAGACATCTCAAAATAAACATATTTCAAACCCAAACACTGATTTTCCCCAGAAACCTGCTTTTCAGTGAAGTTTTGGTGGCCTTCCACTTCTCAGGGTAACTTCTTGAGGCCAAGGATTGGATCCTTGACTCCTGTTTCTAACACATTCCATACCCAATTCATGACCAAACCTTGTTGGCTTTCTCTTAAGAACATATGCAGAATCCATCCACTCTTCACTGCCATCATCCTTGCCCAGGCCACCATCATACCTCACCTGGACTGTTGTACTGCCATTGAGTTCTACTGTTCTTCCCACTTCTTTGTTCTCCTACAGTCTATTTTCAATACAACAGTCAAAGTGATGACATCAAAACATAAGTCACATCATGTCGCTTCTCTGCTCAAAACCCTTCAATGGCTTCCCACTTTCAGTGACCTATTATCTAGATCCTTCATTACTTCCCACTCTCATGTGACTCTTCTACCTGTCATTATGGTGGAATAATTGCAAAATAACTTTTATTGTCAATAAAAAGATAGTAATGTTAGTATTATCATCAACACTTTTAAAGTGTTATTCTGCCTTCATAATATCACTATTGTGCCTCAAAGGTCATATAATTGGGCCTTCCTTAAAAGCCCCTGAAACCATATTCCATCTTCCCAATAAGCCACCCACTAACCTGAGTGGGTGTAACCTCTAAGCCATTAGTCATAGCACTAGACTCATTTGCCTAAAGACCATATTCACCTGCTCCTTAAAGTTAAAAATACAAGATTCTTAATTCTCTTGGTATAGCTGTCCATATTGTTTAAGAAAAAAAACAATTCAAAATATATATAAAATCCTTATGAAATCTATTAACAGCTATCAATTTTGAATATTGCACTGTTTACATTCATTGCCTCATCAAAGCCTCCCAACAACGCAAAAGGGCATTACTCATTTTAGACAAACATAAAAACAGGAGCCTATACTACAATATGCCATGTCATACTGAGGCATTTTAGGGTAATAACTTGACACAATTTAAATACCAAAGTGGAGATAAAACTAATCCTTTTAGTTATACTACATGTTTTAAGAAAGTAATAGAACCTTATCAGAAGTCAAAATATAAGTCATTTACCTATGTTCTAACATATCATAAAAATCTGAAGTATTTTTAACTGGAAGCTACAGAGTTTGAAACTAGAAAAATTGAGATTCCTTAGGAAGGGAACTAAAGAATACTGTCCACAGTTAAGACCCTCTAAAGACATTCTATCTAGAAACATTCATCACCCATGTTCCCAGCATTGTGCTTGACATACTCTAAAGTGCTCAATAAATACTGGCCTAATGAATAAACTACTGTATGTTGTTCCCTCAAATGTTTGATTACTCAAGAGAGTTACTCCGTTTATATTTTTACTGAAAAAATTGTTTATGCTTTAATCGACTTCTATCTTTATGTGCTTATTAGTAAATTACAATAATACTGCATTTTATCAACATTTTTAATCTTGATCATCTATATTTTTTAATAGTTGAAAGAAATTTATTCATTTTCACGGCTTAGAAACAGTTCTTAATAAAGGAAATACAAGATAGTGTAATCTTTAGCTTTTTCAGTTTAACAGTACAAACTGAAAAAAAAAGTGAATTAATTCTAAGTCTTTCTCTGTTGCAGATATCCGTTTAAAAGTACAATCTGTGGACACATACTTAAGTGAGCACTAATGCAAACATCCATCTTCATTCAAAGCAAATAACTATAGTTGACCCTTTTTAACAGGGACAACTACTGTTAGTCAATTAACGCATTTTTTGACCAAAAAGTTAAG
Organism: Myrmecophaga tridactyla; assembly: GCA_004026745.1. NCBI lineage: Eukaryota > Metazoa > Chordata > Mammalia > Pilosa > Myrmecophagidae > Myrmecophaga > Myrmecophaga tridactyla. The sequence continues at coordinate 42,151 of PVIY010007701.1, read as the reverse complement.
TACAGAACACAATGGTACTTATGCTGATGTGAGTAGAAAACCCAATTTTTCCTTCCCAGGTGATGTTTCGCATGCCCCATGTTTGTTCATGCTCCACAAAATAAATATTTTAATGGCTCAGAGTATTTTATTTTCAACGTTCAAACAATCCACATGCTGCAAAAGTTCCTTTCTAATGCTGTCAGACAAAGCTTAATTTTTTTCTTATGCAACAGTACAAAACAAACAAAGAAGAATTGTCTGTGATGAACTTCAAACCGTAGTACGCTTTAATGGAAAAAGGGCCATTACTGAGGAAACAAACTAGACAACAATTTACTTTCATAATAAAATTTATGTACCTACCAGCACAGAATATCCCTGGAACTTCACTCCTGATTATTATAGTCCGCACTTTCTTATCAGATTTTAAAGCATCCACAGCTTTTGACAGCTACATAGAAATAGAGGTAAGGAAAAACAGGGGGAAAATCATTTTCAATTTCATGTCAACATTTTACCTTAATTTTAGTAGCAAATTGTTTTATTTCACACTCACCATTTTTATAAGGTTTTTACTGAGTGCATTTTTGGCATAAGCTCTGTTTATTCCAAGCACCACAATTCCTAGTTAAGGGGGGAAGAAAAAAAAGCACAAGCACTTGAGTTAGTGAGGCATTCAGGGTCTACAATCTCCCACAAGATACCTTTCCTTAACTTAGGCCTGCGACTCACCAAATCTTCCCCCTCCCTGACGCTCACTGTAAGACTGTCCTAACCATTTCATTTAACTTTCTTCTCAAGAGAAGTATATTTTTAAAGAAAAAATTTGATAACATTTATAAAATCAAACTAAAAGGCTTCATATTGACCTTTTCCTTCAGCATTTTTAGGAGAAATAAACTTCATGACATCATATCCTCTTCAAGTTACCTCTTCTTAAGCACCACCAAGGTAAATCTATATTTCACTAAACTAAAGACAACGTGAGAATAGGCACGACCGTCTTCCTGCCAGACTAACTACAGGCAAGGCTTATTAGTGAAAATTCTCAATTACAGAATACTATTTCAAAATGTGGTTTTGTCATCTTCAAATATATATCAGAAATGTGGTTTTGTTGTCTTTAAGTACATTCAGAAATAACTAAAAAAAACTTTTTCACATCCAAGTATGCAGGATCTGCTTGCTGTTAGCTAGCATACCAATTGACAACTCCTCTACTCTTTTTGTTGTGCTACATAGTTTTCAACATTTTCATCCCAGATTTCTCTCCTGACTTCTGTCCCACACACATAACAACCAGAGGGCACTTTCAGCTAGAAGTCCAATAAGCAATTCAAACTCAACCTATTTAATACAAAGTTCAATTACCTCCCACACAAAACCCAGCTCTCCCTCCTGACTTCCCTAATCCTACCAGAGACCAGCATCTAAACCGAGCCTCTCATCCCAACTGCTGCAATTTTCCAAAAACAATTCTATACATGGCTTACTCCTGCTTACAATCCTTCATTTTTTATTTCTAAAACATCTGAGTTCAAAGACCTTAATTTGATATTCAAATTGGTGTTTACCCTAAGAATAAGAAGTAAGCACTGTAGGATGTTAAGTTACACCTATATTATACCTATACCACATGCACACACACACACACAACCAGAAAAAGATGTACATATGGATATTATATCTGAAGTATGTAAGGACAGAAGCTGTGGGACTCATGTGGTGACCCAGTCAAGCAATAACAGTTTAGCAGAGATAGGGAGGGGTACAAATAGAGGGAAGTAAAAGGATTCAAGAGCTATTCAGGAGGCAAACTCTGAAATGAGTTAGTGAGCTACTGGCTTGAGGGGTTAGGGAGAAGGAGGTGTTAGGAGTGTCTACCAGGTTTCTGGCTTCAGCAACTGGTTGACAGGAGAGGACAGGAGATAAGACAGAGAACAATAAAGGAACACCAAGATGAGTGTGGAGGTAAAATCCATGCATTTGGTTTTGAACTATAAGGGATCTGCAGGGCCTCTGAGCCACCCACCTTGGCTCAATCTAAGGGCAGAGGTGAAGAGTGCAGGCTCTGAGGTCTGCGAGCTGGAGCTGTAACCCCAAACTGCCCTCATGACATGACCTGAGGCAAATCACTTAAACCGTCTGACTCGCAGGTTCTTACTCTGTTAAGATAAAGTAATAGGGGCGGCTGCCGTGGCTCAGCAGGCAGAGCTCCAACCTGCCATGCTGGAGGTCTGGAGTTTGATCCCTGGTGCCTCCTGCCCATATGCAAATTTAAAAAAGAAAAAAAAAAAGATAAAGTAATAGTCCCAAATTCCAGGGTACTGTGGGAATCAAACAATGTGATACATATAAAGCTTACAATATAAGCATGAAATTATTTTTATCCCTTCTAACAAAACTCTTTTGAGGCTCTAAGTATTGAAGTTTTCCCACAAAACATGCTAGATAGAATACTGCTATGATTACTACCCAAGTGTCAAGTCCCTTTGAAATGCTTCTGCCATAATTACTTCTAGTCAATACATTAGAACGAGTTCAGCGGTTTCTGTCCCACGTTTGAGGCCTGACGTTTCGGGCACTTTCCACCTCACGTTGCCGGAAATGACCTCTGTTATTCACAATGAATTACCCAGTGCCTACCGAATACACCATCAAATTTATCAGTCAGCTACTGAGACCCCCAAATAGAATAAAACTTGGGAGTTTTATTCAGCAAAGCCTCGCTATTTTTTTATTACTATTTTTTATTTTTGGCATGGGTAGGCTCCAGGAAGTGAACCCGGGTCTCTGGCATGGTAGCCAAGAATTCTACTGCTGAGCCACCGTTGCACCGCCCCTCCCCAATACTTTTAGATTGGCAATTGTCGCCCTTTATCTTACAATTCAATAACCTCAAGAAGTCAATCATTATGCATTCTCCTCATAATCTAACCCTCAGCTTCATCTAAACTCAGAAAAGCTTAAAATATTCATTTGCTAACCTAAAGACCTATTCTGGGTTTTTCCTGCCTTTTGAATAAATGGTATCATAAAAATCGGTGGTGAGTCTGTAACAAGTCCATATTACAATGAACCTTCACAAATGCAACATGAACACAGTGGCTTTCCTGGGACTTAAAAAAAAAATTACAGGGACACATATTCCCCTGGAAAACAGCTGAAACAATAAATACATCTAAAGTCCAAGTCCTTCCCCGGACCCAACCCATTCACTCCCTCCTAGGGGCCAGAGCTATCTGCTGCCATGCAGCCTTCCAGAAAACGTTCAGTGTATGTACATACAGAAATAAAGGGTTCTGTACCACAGCTGTGGTTGCTGTTCCTACCTTACATTAATGGGATACTTTAATTGGTTGCTGTTCTACATAATTAGGATCATATACTCTTGCCTTATTTCCTTAATTTTGTCTTAAAGATTTCTCTATATCAAAACTGTCTCAATAATTACTTCATCATAGTCTGTGAAATGGATTTCTATTGCTTAACTAGTTTCCTTTTGACGGGCATTTAGACTGTTTCTGAATTTTTCTAAACATTGCAATGTTGCAATGAAAATCTCTTGTGCATACTTGCCTAAGTATTTCTCTGATGGATATCAAGAAGTGGAATTGCTAGGTCCAAGAGAATGTGCACTTCTAATTTTAGCCATTCACTCCACAAAAATACTATCGAAAACTCAAACAAAACACCAATAAGCTATTTGTTCATACTAGTGCATTTTAATGGGGTGATACACCCTTAAGGACATATTTGGAGAATTTGAGGGAACATCTTGAGATTGTCACCAGGGTTGAACAATCCAAGTTTTGAGGGGCTGAAGCTTATACAATCTGGGGAGCCCTTTTATAGTAGAAGAATACAACTATACACTAACAAAAGCAGATAAACAGAACTTCAAATTTTTAAAAAGCTGACAAATACCACAACCATTTTCTTTTAGTTTACAAGTCCAGCTTCCACAAGGACACCTCCTTTTCTCACATACTTAAACTTTTACATTGTCAATAATTTTCAGAAAAAGATACAAAATTAATGTTCTAGAATATCAATTCAAAGATATTTTTAAACTACCCCTGCAATGTACTGCGAATCAATGGTTAAAATGGAAACAAGAGACAGTAAAATCCTCGTCAAGCCTTTCATTCTAGTCCCTAATTAGGGAACAAATGAAGCGAATTTTTATGTTAAATGAATTTTATGTCATTTTTTTTAAAATAAAGGGGGAAAAAAAAGAGTATACATAGGTGAGACGATGAAAAGGCTACTCCAGAGGTTCAGATGAGAGATGCTGGTAAAACAGGACTAGGGTTGTGGCAGTGAAGGTGGGAAGTAGACTGATTCTAGAGATGTTGTGAGGGTAGTATCAACATAGCCATTATGGATGATATCATAAACTCTTTGTTATATTCAAGCTATAAATAGAGCATCAAACGATTATGAGAAGAGAACAAAATGTAACTATCATCCATGATGTAAAACATATGTTATAAATGACAGAAATGGGAAGGTAAAATATGAAACTAATGGAACAGCAAACATTTTCTCCTCCTAAATAGAAATGAGTTAAGAGATACTATGTAAAAATAATAACGTAAGTAACATAAATCAGAATGACAGTGAATAAAATTTTCACCAACAAACTTAAGAGATGTTTATAGTCTTTAATTTGGGCCTGAAAGGGAAAGGATGGCATGCTTCTGCACGAATTTTCTTTTTTACCATGAACATGACATTATTTAACTTCTAAAGACTTTGTAAATTTCAATAGTTTATTACCAACAAATTACATGCAATATACAAACTATTGTGAACCACTGAGAGGAAAGTACTTTTGATAAAACACCCATATTATCCTGGCTCCTGAAAACGCTACAAAAGTGTTGACAGGGTACACTAAAATTACACTGAAATGATCTGGCCCTCCTTCACATGCACATAAGGACTTATGTCCAAGGACTGCAACAATCTTCCTAAGAGCCAAGTCTTAGAAACAACTTAGAAATCCATTAAGAGATTATTATTGTAAAGCTAGAAAACTCAAAAGAATCAAAGGAAAAACTACCACAGAGCATACAATGAGAGATGTGAAATTAATATGTATATTAATATGTATATTACGTATATATATAAAAAAACAACAGTTTTCATGTAACAAAAAAAAAAAGACAACCAGCTAAAATACATATATATTGGAAGAAAACAGATTATTTTCATTAAAGAGCAGAAAGGAGACAGGAAGGAATATGTAAGGATAAACTTAACACGAAATGTATAAAACCTACTGAAAGAAATATTTTTTTAAAAGTTTCCCAAAAAAAAAAAAAAAACACAAAAAAGTGGACTAGAACAAACAGAAAGATTAGAACAAATGGAAATTATATAGGAAGAAACAACATCATAAATATTTCCCTAATTTATAAATTCAACACAATCCAGATAAAAATACCAATAGGTCTTTTTCTAGAACCAGACATAAGGATTCAAAGCATTCATATGCAAAAATGAGCATGCAGGAAGAGGCAAGAAGACTGAGAAAAAGAGCAATGGTGGAGGAGGGAACTAGCCTTACCAAATATTGAAATGCACTATAAAGCTCTAATAATTAAAATAATATAGAGTCAGAATATATGTAAAGTGATCATAAAACAAAATAGAAAGCCCAGAAATTTAGTAATGTTTGGCATTTCAAATAAGTGGGGTAAAAAGAATAAATGGTGCTGTGACCACAGGGTATCCATTTGGATAAAAATCCATACCTTACATACTGCCAGGATAATTCCTTTATTAGCACAGTCTGGTGGTTCCAAAATGGTGATTTTCTACTGTTCCTTCCACTCCTCTTTAAAAACAAGTCACCCCAAAGGAAGAAGAATCAGTTTCTTAGGAACACCTTGAAAACTCTTCAAACATAAAGAATTGTGCTTGTAAATAGTCCACTTTCAGAGTGAGACAATACCCTCAAATCTATTGGACTTATCTGTTTCCTTAAACATTGATAAGGAAACGCAACACCACAAAGACTCACAGCTTCTGTGCCAGTTTGAAAGGATTATGTGCCCTAGAAAAGCCATGTTTTAATCCTAATCAACCTTGTGGGTGCAACATTATCTTCTAATCCCCATTCAGCACTACAGGTTGGAAGCTTGATTAGTTTATTTCCACAGAGATATAATTCAATCAATTGTGGGTGCTGATTAGTGGGTGCTGAGTAGATGGAGACGTGTCTCCACCCATTCTACTTCGATCTTGATTAGTTTCCTGGAATGTTATTAAATAGGAGACATTTTGGAGAGAATTCCTTTTGAGAATGAGGAGAGAGCTGCAGAACCATGACAGAAGGAAGAGAATCAATCAGAGTCCACCAGCCAGCGACCTTTGGAGATGAAGAAGGAAAATGCCTCCTGGGGAGCTTCATGAAGCAAAAGGCCTGGAGAGGAAGCTAGCAGATGCTGTGTTCACCATGTGCCTTTCCACTTGAGAGAGAAACCCTGAACTTCATCCGCCTTCTTGAATCAAGGTATCTTTTGCTGGATGCCTTAGACTGAACATTTCTATAGACTTGTTTAATTGGGACATTTTTTAGAGCTGTAAACTTGTAACTTAAATTCCCCTTCTTAAAAAGCTTAAAAAAAGCTTTAAAAAAAAAAAAAAAACAGTCACCCCACCCCTTCCCCCACCTTTTTTTGAGTCTATGGCTTCATGGATTCTTTATTCAATGTTTTTCTACTATTTGCCATCATCATTCCTTTTAATGCTCAAATTACTCTAGCTGGTGGGAGCCCTTTTAGGTCTGTTTCTATCTCCTTATAATATGTTCCCTTCAGAATCTGAGCACCTGCTTGCTTTCTGACACAAAAAGATACTCCAAACTCACTTTACACTATCCTTGGCTCTAGACCAGAAATCAATCATTTCTCAAAAAACCCTGGTTTCTTTTGGTGAAGGAATGGCTTTTAGAATCCAAGATCTGGGGATTAAATGTGCTCCTTGGAACTGCAGTATTGTTGCTTTTAGACTTTCAGCAGACAGAGCTAAGAAATGTATGCTATATGATATGCACTTACAATTTTTAGATTTTTTTTTTAAAAGCTCATGCTGATAGCCCCCATTCAAATCCAACAAAACAGAATTCTTCCTCACCTTCCCCCATTCTACAATTGTACCTCCCCCTTCCACCATAGTAAAACAGCTGGCTCTTTAAAACATCAATATATTTTCTCATTTGTTCCATCTTATAATAAAAACCAGTGTATTCAGAAATACTATACCAATGCTAACAACAAACCTACTAAATAAACGTCAAGATTCTTTTTTTATTTAGACCATGTCCCAATGAAGTTGTATGGTCCAACTAAGTAAGCTGCTTGAATAAATTCTTTTTTGTGTGTGGTTAGCAATTTGACATACAATTAGCATCATCTGTTTCTTTAGTTTTGTTTGTTTGTTTGCATGGGCAGGCACCAGGAATCAAACCTGGGTCTCTGGCATGGCAGGCGAGAACTGCGCCTGCTGAGAGAACTGCGCCTGCTGAGCCACTGCGGCCGGCCCAGCATCATTTGTTTCTATAAAAAAGCCTTGTTTCTTTTTATCTTCTGCCCAGCTCCCCCACTGGAACCTAGGTAAGCCCTTTTTGTTGCTTTTTGTTTGTTTCTTTTCATATCCCCATGCCTCAAACAGTGCCTGAAACTTGGCCACAAGAGGTGCACAAGAAATTTGCTGAATGAATGAATCAGTGCTTCAAGGTTTTCTCCAATCTAATCTCTAAAGTTATCATATGAGAGATGGTAACTCAAGAAACAAACCAAGGGCGGCTGCCGTGGCTCAGCAGGCAGAGCTCCGACCTGCCGTGCTGGAGGTCTTGGAGTTCGATCCCTGGTGCCTCCTGCCCATATGCAAATTAAAAAAAAACAAAAAAAAACCAACTCTTTCCCACCTACTAAAAATAAATTCATTTTCACCGCCATAAATTTTAGAAAGTATACCTAAATCTTTACCAAATTTATCCTGATCTCCTATGATTATGTCAAAAAGGACATAAAATATCAACTACTCAATTTTTAAAATGGAAAATCCTCCCCTATCTTCAAAATTGGGGATATTATACATTACTTAAAACCTGAGAATTTCTGTTTTCAATAATCTATAATAAAATGTTCTCTTAAAATGTTTTTGCATGAAGAAAAACCAAGGAATGACAATACTGCAGGGTGTTGAAAATAAATGGTAATTAATATTTTAAAACTTTAAATTATGTATGAGACTAAAGCAAAAAAAAATGTTTATTTGGTAAAAAATTTATATTTTGACTAGTGCATTTCCTAATATAACTTATGTGGACTGCTTAATTGAACACCATAGTACTTGGAACCTTGAGCAGGGCTTGAGATTTTGTAGGTTTGTCTAGAATGATGCCCCAATATATCTCAGAGTGATTTGAACAGTGAATAAAAAAGTATTTGCAAAGTCCCCTTGGGGGAATTGTGAGAAAGGGAGAAAATTCAACTTCCCCAAGTGGAGAATTCTTGATATTCTCACAAGCAGTGGGGACAACCAAAGCAATAGGCTGAGCCCCCAATCTTGGGGTCTGTTCATACGAAACTTAACCCCACAAAGGATAAGCTAAACCTACTTAAAATCACCCCCAAGAGAACCTCTTCTGTCACTCAGATGTGGCCTCTCTCTCTCTCTCAGCCAACACAACAAGCAAACTTACTGCCCTCCCCCTCTCTACGTGGGACATGACTCCCAGGGGTGTGGACCTTCCTGGCAACCTGGGACAGAAATCCTAGAATGAGCTGGGACTCAGCATCAAGGGATTGAGAAAACCTTCTTGACCAAAAGGGGGAAGAGAGAAATGAGACAAAATAAAGTGTCAATGGCTGAGAGATTCCAAAAAGAGTCAAGAGGTTATCCTGGAGGTTATTCTTACACATTAAATAGATATCACCCTTTTAGTTAAGGTGTAATGGAGCGGCTGGAGGGAACTGCCTGAAAATGTAGAGCTGTGTTCCAGTAGCCATGTTTCTTGCAGATGATTGTATAATGGTGTAGCTTTTGCAATGTGATTGTGTGATTATGAAAACCTTGTGTCTGATGCTCCTTTTATCTACCTTATTGACAGACGAGTAAAACATATAGATTAAAAATGAATAAACAGTAGGGAGAACAAATGTTAAAATAAATTTAGTAGATTGAAATGCTAGTGATCAATGAAAGGGAGGGGTAAGGGGTATGGTATGTACGAATTTTTTCTGTTTTCTTTTTTTTATTTCTTTTTCTGAATGGATGCAAATGTTCTAAGAAATGATCATGATGATGAATATTAAAAAAAAGAGGAAACATTTTGGAGAGAGTCCCTTTTTTAGAGCCACAAGAACCACAACAGCCCATGCAGCCAGACACCTTTGGAAAATGTCCCTGTTTTGATATATGAAACATGAAGACTGGAGAGAAAGCTAGGAAAACCTGCCATGTTTGCCATGTGCCTTTCCAGTTAAGAGAGAAACCCTGACCTCCATCAGCCTTTCTTGAGTGAAGGTAACCTCTTGTTGGAGCCTTAATTTGGACATTTCCACCGCCTTAAAACTGCAAACTAGCAACTTATTAAATTCTCCTTTTCAAAAGCCAAAAAAAAAAGTTCTCTTAAATCAACAGGCAAAATAGAAAAAAGCATTTTAAGCACAGCTCTCCATGCCATCATATTTACTCTCATCCAGCAAAAACTAACAACAGACTTTAAATCATTGATTAATCTCTCACCCATACCCTGCCTCCACAGAAGCCCTCTATGAAAACCTGTACACAAGCACATTACTGATACAGTGTGCAGGGACGTTTTATAGGACATTAAATTAGAAGAGCACAATTGCCTCCGACCTACAGCAAACAAGCATCACCCTTCTTGCTGATCTCAAACTGAGTCTACATTGACACAGGTTAACTCATTAGATAATTACTGTCTGAGAGCCAGCAGCTCAGCAGTAACTGTTTGTTCTAAAGCTGAATTTGTGTTTGATAGAGATTCTCTAACACAAAAACATGAATGATACCAAACTATCCCACAGTTATCTATCTAATTTGGAATGCATTTCATATCTCTCGCTCCTCAAAACCTTTATCCCTCCCTCATAACCAAACATTGTATAGGGATTTTGCTAAGATTCTTTTATGTCTGACATTACCAACTGGTAAATATTTTAACTATTTTTCATGTTCCAAGTGTCTCCTTCAAGTAACATGGCACAGATTTTGGAGGTCTCGCCAAGTGTTCTGTCAGAGCTTAGAGCACTATCTTGATTCATATTTTGGCCCTAACTTCAGAAACTCCTAGCCCACTGCTTCTCAAAACTTTAAGATACATACAAATTACCTGGGGTCTTAAAACTGCAGGTCCTGACTGCACAGGTGAGGGACCAGGGCCTGCCACTACATTTCTAACAAGCTCCCCACTGATGCTTATGCTGCTGGTCTGGGGACCCACACTTTGCATAATAGGCCTGCCTTAGAGGTCACCTCCATGAAGACCTGGATATGTTCACCTGGGTAAGAACATGAATTTGGCTCTGGAATTTTTACAACAGTAATAACTTTCCAAGAGCTAAGAGTCTACAGAGGCCTGAAGCTCAAGAGAGAAGACAGGTCCACAAAATATATATATGGGAGTCATTTGTACCGAGGCCAAAGCCATAGAAGTGGATGATATCTCTATAGTGTGGGATGAAAAATGGACTAACTTTTAAAATTTGGGAAAAGTCCACATTTAAGGATAGGAGAAAGAAAAGTAAGCAAAAGGTCAGCATAGGGCGGCTGCCGTGGCTCAGCAGGCAGAGCTCCGACCTGCCATGCTGGAGGTCTGGAGTTCGATCCCTGGTGCCTCCTGCCCATATGCAAATTTAAAAAAAAAAAAGGTCAGCATAAAGGAAGAAATAATGAGTAATAAATATGTTAGCAATTTATATAAGAAAAACATTAGAAATAATAATGATAATCAAATCTAGGAATAAGTGATTCTAAAAGTAACAGAATTTATACATATTTAGTTTACTCTTCCACCCCTTCTGTATTTAGAATCCTATATAGTGCCAATACATTTACAATAACAACTCTGTGCATTAGACTGTAAAATCCTTGAGGCAGGAATCATCTCTTGCTCACCTCTATATGCCCAGCAGTTGATCTACACTGCAGCTGATCTATAAAACACATTTTGCCAAATGAATAAGGTATCTTTTGAATCATGTAAAAGAACAGATTTATTTACATTACAATTGTCTAGTAATCATTGCAGAAAATGATAAGAAGACTTAGAACTTTAGTTTTTGCAATCCCTATGATGAATAAAGTTTTCTTTCAATCACAGACCAAAGGGAAAAAAAAATGGCTTCTTACACACAAAATCCAACACCCCAAACCACCTCAAGCCACAACCATTTGACATTACAACAGCTTTCTATCGAATTTTTAATATACTTGGGATAATAAAGTAGGCTACAAAGATAGAAAAAAGCAAATAGTAAGGACTTTTCCTAAATCAAAGCAATCAACAAACAGTATTTTCTCAAGAGCTGTATCATTATAGTTCCCTCCTCCTATATCTGCCCAGGAGGCCCCTCAAATAAGCACTACTGGAATGCTTTATTAGGAAAACAATCTGCAAGACCACTCTAGAGGAGTTAACTAAACCATGAGACATGTGATGAGCGTATGAAAATCCTAAAGTATTCCATGGGGTAAACTTTCTAACAAATAATGAAGATTTTGCAAAGCAAAAATCACAGAAACAGTCACACAAATTACTAAAATGTCCTGTTTAGCATCACAGCATATTTAAAGCTACTGAAAAGGAGAAAAAGAAAAACCATAAATTATTTTAAAACTATATACCAATATTATAGGAATATAAGTACTCATATAAAATAATGAATAAAGTATTTACCTTTAGACTTGGTCTAAAGAGGCAAAAGTTCCTATTCAAATATGATCATCTTAATGATTTAAAAATAAGAGGATCTGAAGGAATTAAACTCTACCTCAAATCCCTGATGGAAACATAAATAACCATAAAATATTAACTAGGATCTCAGGATATTTCAAAAACATTTCTAATGTGCTCATTTAAAAAAAGGGACTCATTCTCATGAAATGAAAAACGAACAGAAAAAGATATTTTTTCTTTTTTTTTGGGGGGGGGGTGCATGGTCCAGGAAACAAACCCAGGTACTCTACCACTGAAAAGCGAAAATTTTTATAGAGAGAGGAGGTATTAGTAACATTAATAAATGGTTGCTCATAATTCTGTTCTGCAATATACTTCATGGTAGCCAATAAGTTTCATTTCCAAGTACTCATACAATTTCTTAATAAACTGGAAATCAAAAGAAATTATATGAGAAAGGAAGAAAAAGCATTCTCATCTAATACTGACACTGCCAATTATTCCATTGGTTTTAAAATACTGAAGTCTATTTCCCTATATTTGGAATCTCAAAGCCCTTCTTAAATATATCTTGGTTGCAATTATTCTCCTCACCTGATCTTGAGGGGGAAGATCGTCATACACTGCTATTAGGAGGGCAAAATGATAAAACCCCTATGTAGGAGAATTTGGCAATTTCTAGCAAAAGCACATATACACTTCTCCTTGAGCCCTGCATCCTACTCTCAGGGATTTATTTCATACAAAATATATGCAGAAGGCTATGCAGTCCCATCTGAAAAAGCACAAGGCTCCATAGTGAGGTCAAAGAGCACACTGCTGGGCGGCTGTCAAAGGAAGGAGGAAAAGCTACCCAGCACCTTGGAGGGATGGCCAGGGATCCTCACCAAGCACAGAGCAATGTTTGTAAAATGCCTTCTTTTATCTAAAAAAAGTGGATTAGTATGAAAACATACACACGCACATTTATATTTTTAAAAACAATGGAAGGATTAACAAAAGCACTAATAAAAGAAAGATTACTTCTGGAGGTACTGGGTACCAGAGACGGAACTAGGTAGAGTGAGAAGGATGGAACCTAAGACTTGTTTGAATATATTTGGTTTTATAGTTTGGGCTCTGGAACTATGTAAATTTCTTGTATGATTTTTAAAAATCGAAAAAGTTTTAAATACCTAAAATCTGTTGGAACTGTTACAGATTTAAAAATTATTTAGAGATAAATCAGTTACACTGTATGGACTTCCACTTAGACCTTGATTAAAGTAAGCCACGTATAAAAAGACATTTATGAGACAACAGGGACAGTCTGAACACTGACTGGATAGTAAGTAAAGGAATTATGGTTAGTCTGATCTTTGGTACATAACAGTATTGCAGTTATGTGTTTCTTAGAGGCAAATTCTGAAGAGTTGGCAGATGAAAGGAAATCAGGCTTAGGATCTGCTATAAAATAATGGGGAAGGTGGGGGTGCACAGAAATACAGGGTACAAAGAAACAAACAGGATAATGGCTCAAAAATGGGTAATGGATGATAGGGGCTCATTAGACTATTCCCTCTGATATTTGAGAATTTCCATAATGAAAAGTTTTTAAATTATATCAAAGTTGACAAGAATACTCTTTAATGTTCAAGTATTAAATTTATTGTATTCTTATTTTTATTACATTCTTTAGTTAAATGAGTCAATATATGTTCTTTAAAAAACAAAGTAGTTGGTATAGTGGTTAAGAGAGAAACTCTAGTAATGCCACTATTATTACACTCAATTTTCTTCTATTTATTAGTATCCAACTTATGGGAATTTTCTCATATAATATGGCCCCGCTCTTTCCTGGCCTACAGGTAAATTGCTTTGGGGTTAGTTTGCTGTTCTTTCTCAAGTTCCTCCAGGTAGGCAGTTAAGTCCTCGATTTTTGCTCTCTTTTATTTTTTAATATAAGCATTTTTGGCAATAAATTTCCTTCTCAGCATAGCCTTTGCCACATCCCGTAAGTTCTGATAAGTTGTATTTTCATTTTCATTTGTCTCCACATAGATACTAATTTCTCTAGCAATCTCTTCTTTGATTCACTGGTCATTTAAGGTTGTGTTATTTAACCTCCATATATTTGTGAATGTTCTCATTCTTTGGTGATTATTAAGATCCAGCTTCATTCCATTGTGATCAGAGAAAGTGCTTTGAATAATTTCGATGTTTTTAATTTATAAAGACCTGTTTTGTGCCCCAGCACATGAGGCTTTCATGAACACTAGAGAAGAATGTATATCCTTGTGTTTTAGAGTGCATTGACCTATATATGTCAGTTAGGTCTAATTCATTTATCAAGTTGTTTAACTTCTCTGTTTCCTTATTGACCCTCTGTCTGATTGTTCTATCTACAGAAGAGAGTGGTGTATTGAAGTCTCCTACTATTATTGTTGAAACATCTATCATTCCCTTCAGTTTTGCAAAATGTCTCATATATTTTGGAGCTCCTTGGCTGGGAGTATATACATTTACGACTGCTGTATCTTCTTGGTGAGCTGTACCTTTTATTAATACGTAGTGTCCTTCTTTGTCTCTTATGATGCCTTTACATTTAAAGTCTATTTTGTCCGATACTAGTACAGCTACTCCCGCTTTCTTGTGGTTACAACTTGCGTGGAAAATCTTTTTCCATCCTTTTACTTTCAATCTATTTGTATTCTTATGTCTAAGATGAGTCTCATAAGCAGCATATCACTGGATTATATTTCCTAATCCATTCGGCCAATCTGTATCTTTTAACTGGTATGTTTAGTCTGTCAACATTCAAAGTTATTACTGAAAAGCTGTTTCTTGCATCCACCATCTTATATTTTTATTTTATTTTTCAGGTCTATATATTCTTTTCCCTCTTTCTTTTTATCCTTTAAGTTACCTTTACTGGTACTCCTCAATTCTGTGCCCTCCTCCAGAGCTTCCTATCCTGTCTTTTTTTTTTCAACTGGAAGAACTCCATTTAATATTTCTTGTAGAGCCAACCTCTTATTAACAAATTCTTTCAGGATTTGTTTGGCTGTAAAAATTTTAATCTCTCCCTCAGTTTTGAAGGACAATTTGGCTGGGCACAGAATCTTGGCTGGAAGTCTTTCTCTTTCAGGATATTAAAAATATCATACCACTGCCTTCTCGCCTCCATGGTACCAGTTGAGTAGTCTGAACTCAGTCTTATGTGGTTTCCCCTGTATGTAATAGATTGTTTTTCTCTGGCCACTTTCAGAATTTTCTGTTTCTCTTCAACATTAGACAGACTGATAACTATGTGTCTTGGGGAAGACCTATTTGGATTTATTCTGTTTGGA
Organism: Myrmecophaga tridactyla; assembly: GCA_004026745.1. Classification (NCBI taxonomy): domain Eukaryota; kingdom Metazoa; phylum Chordata; class Mammalia; order Pilosa; family Myrmecophagidae; genus Myrmecophaga; species Myrmecophaga tridactyla. The sequence continues at coordinate 26,899 of PVIY010007701.1, read as the reverse complement.
GTTCATTGGGCTTCTCTGACTCGTAATACTTATATCCTTTATAAGGGTTGGGAAGTTTTCCCCCACTATATCCTCAACTACTCTCCCTAGCCCTTTACTCCTCTCTTCTCCTTCTGGGATACCAATGATTCTTATATCTGTGTGCTTTGTTTTGTCTATAATTTCCCTGAGATCCAATTCAAATTTTTTTCTTTCTTGCCATTTTCTGTTTTGAGTGTTTGAAATCAGTTATCCTGTCCTCTACATTATTTATTTCTTCTCTTTCTTCAAATCTGCTGTTGTGCGCCTTAATATATTTTCTATTTGGTCAACGGAGACTGTAATCTCTGTGATACCTGCTATTTTTCTATTTATTCTTTCAAATTCCTCTTCAGGTTCTTCTAATGTCTTCTTGATCTCCTTTACATTATTAGCCAGCCCACTTATTTTATTAAGTAGAGTTATATGAACTTCTTTGATTAGTTGTTCCAGCATCTGTGTCTTCTCTGGTGTTTTATTTTAGTCGTTAGGCTGGGCTATATCTGTCTGCGTTGTGATATGCTTAGTGATCTTCTGTTGTTTTCGTCACATTTAAATATCTTGATTGATTTGCTTTGGGAGCTGATTTCCTTCAGTTGTCTGAAGCCTTGTGTTTGCTGGGTAGGTGTGCAGCTGGATGCAAGGTATGGGGCAGAGCACAACAGTGTGGTGATGCACTGGAGCGTAGGTATAGCTGCAGGTTGGGATGCAGCAAAGGCTGTGCTGAGAGGGGAATTTACTGCCCTAAATGCTTATATTAAAAAACAAAAAAGAGCAAAAATTGAGGGCTTAACTGCTGACATGGAGGAACTTGAGAAAGGACAGCAAACTAACACCAATCGAATAGGAGAAGAGAAATAATAAAGATTAAAGCAGAGCTAAATGAATGGGAGAATAAAAGAATAGAAAGAATCAATAAAACCAAAAGTTGGTTTTTGAGAAAATCAAAAAAAATGATGGACCACTAGCAAGACTGACAAAGAAAAAAAGACAGATGATGCAAATAAACAAATTCAGAAGTGAGAAGGGGTGCATTACCACAGACCCTGAAGAAATAAAAGAAATCATAAGAGGATACTATGAACAACTATATGTCAACAAACTAGACAACTTAGATGAAATGGACAAATTCCAGGAAATACACAAACAAGCTACACTGACTCAGGAAGAAACAGAAGATTTTAACAACCAATCACAAGTAAAGAGATTCAATCAGTCAACAAAAGTCTTCCTACAAAGAAAAGCTGAGAGCCAAATGGCTTCACAGGGGAATTTAATCAAACATTCCAAAAAGAACTAACACCAATCCTGCTCAAGCGCTTCCAAAAAATTGAGGAAAAAGGAACACTACCTAACTCATTTTATGAAGTTAATACCATTTTTTAAGCTAATATCATTTTAATACCAAAACCAGGTAAAGACGCTATAAGAAAGTAAAACTACAGGTCAATCTCCCTAACGAACACAGATGGAAAAATTTTCAATAAAATCTTAGCAAATCAAATCCAACAACACATTAAAAGAATTACACCACAACTAAATGGGGTTTATACCAGGAAAGGAAGGATGGTTCAACACAAGAAAATCAATTAATGTAATACAGTACATTAACAAATTGAAAGGAAAAAAATCACATGATCATCTCGACTGATGTTGAAAAAAACATTTGACAAAATTCAACATCCTTTTCTGATTAAAACACTTCAAAAGATAGGAATCAAAGGTAACTACCTCAATATAATAAAGGGAATATATGAAAAACGGACAGCCAGCATCATACTCAATGGAAAGAGACTTAAAATTTTCCCCCCAAGATCAGGAACGAGACAAGGATGCCCACTTTCACCACCATTTTTCAACATTGTGCCAGAAGTTCTAGCTAGATTAATCAGGAAGGACGAAGAAATAAAAGGCATCCAATTCGGAAAAGAAGAAGTAAAACTTTCATTATTTGCAGATGACATGATACTATACTTGGAAGATCCTGAGAAATCTACAGCAAAGTTACTTGAGCTAATCAACAAATTCAGCAAGTTGGTGGGATATAAAATTAATGTGTAAAAATCAGTAACATTTCTATACACAAGCAATGACCTAACTGAGGAGTCAGTTAAGGAAAAAATTCCATTCAAAATAGCAACTAAAAGAACCAAGTACTTAGGAGTGAACTTAACTAGGGACGTAAAGGACTTATACAGAGAAAACTACATAATAAGGCTAAAAGAAATCAAAGAAAATCTAAATAGGTAGAAAGGCACTCCCTGCTCATGGAAAGGAAGGTTAAATATAGTTAAGATGTCAATTCTACCCAAATTGATCTATAGATTCAACACAGTACCAATCAAAATTCCAACAACCTACTTTAAGGACTTGGAAAAGCTAGTTACCAAATTCATCTGGAAGGGAAAGAGACCCCGAATAGCTAAACGCATCCTAAAAAAGAAGAACAAAGTGGGAAGATTAACACTCCCTGACCATAAAACCTATATAAAGCCACAGTGGCCAAAACAGCATGGTACTGGCACAAAAATAGAAGCGTTCACCAATGGAATCAAATCGAGAGTACAGAAATAGACCACCAAGTCTATGGCAACTGATTTTGACAAGGCCCCCCAAATGCTCTGAACTGGGACAAAATATCTTTTCAATAAATGGGCATGGAAGAACTGGATATCAATAGCCAAAAGAATGAAAGAGAACCCCAATCTTACACCCTATACAAAAATTAATTCAAAGTGGCTCAAACACCTAAATATAAGAACTGGCATCATAAAGCTTCTAGAAGAAAATGTAGGGAAACATCTTCAAGAACTAGTAACAGGAGGTAGCTTCCTAAACTTTACACCCAAAGCACAAGCAACAAAAGAAAAATATATATACGTGGGAACTCCTCAAAATCAAATGCTTTTGTGCCTCAAAAGACTTTGTCAAAAAGGTGAAGAGGCAGCCAACTCAATGGGAGAAAATATTTGGAAATCACATATCAGACAAAGATTTGATATCCTGCATACACAAAGTATCATACACTCAACAACAAAAGAACAAACAACCCAATTTTAAAATAGGCTAAAGATATGAACAGGCATTTTTCTGAAGACCAAATAGATGGCTCAAAAGCACATGAAGAGATGTTTTTTTCCCATTGGCTATAAGGGAAATGCAGCTCAAGACTATAATGAGATACCACCACACACCTATAAGAATGGCTGCTATTAAACAAACAGAAAACTACAAATGTTGGAGAGGATGTAGAGAAACTGGGACACTTATGCACTGCTGGTGGGAATGTATAATGGTGCAGTCACTATGGAAGACTGTTTGGCAGTTCCTTAGGAAACTAAATATCTAGTTGACCTATGAACCAATAACACCACTACCTGCTACACAGAAAAGCTGAAAGCAATGACACAGACATATGCACACCGATGCTCACAGCAGCATTATTCACAATCGCCAAAAGATGGAAACAATCCAAATGCCCATCAACAGACAAGTGGATTAACAAAATGTGGTAAATAAAATGATAGAATATTATGTAGCAGTAAGACAAAATGACATCTTGAAGCACAAGACAAGATGGACAAGCCTTGAGGACATAAAGCTGGGTAAAATAAGCCTGACACAAAAGGACAGATATTATAAGATTCTCTTTTATGACCATGGAAAAGGTAAAATCAGAAGCTTATAATACAGAATATTGGGAATTTAGAGATACACAGAAGCTAGAGATGGGTGAACAGTTAGCTAATGAGGTTGAACTCCAATATAAAGGAACAGATAGAAGTGAAAGTGGTCCTCCAGTCCATAAATAATATTACCATATTGAAGGTGAACAAGATTGAAAGGGGTTGTATAGACTTACGTGTTCCACTGATTCACACTAAAAATATAAACTAGTTCTTGCAAGAACTACTTCAAAGGCATGATTCATGTACAGTGTTTAAGTCCAGGGTACAGGGGAAAACTGATATTGTATGCAATGGGCTGTTTTTAAAAGGAAAACAGCAGCAGTAGTACCACAGCAACTACAGAGGTAAATAATGGAGGGAGGGACAAGAGTTAAGAGGTTTAGATTTCCTATTTGGCGAGGGTATGTTTATTGGTTTTCTTTCTCTTGGGAACAACGAAATTATCTAAAATTGAGAGTGCTGATGGACTGTGGACTTTGGGCACTATATACGATGCCTTATGAATGCAGGTGGCTGAAGGATGCACTGACTGAGAAGTAGATTGGTGACGATGATGTATACTTAATTAACAAATGCTGCACTGCTACAAAAAAGGAACAAAGCTGTGAGGCAAGCAACGATGTGAATGAACATGTGGGATATCTGGTGAGGAAAAATAAGCCAGTAACAGAGCAACAATGGTATGGTATCCTTTAGAAAATGCTTACAAGAAAACAGGGGCCTAGATTATAAGCTTTTATAGAACACACATTTAGTCTGTGGTAGTAATTGTTATCTCAGGATTTTGAGAGCCTGTTTCAAGAGAGAGTTCAATATATTCATATATATTCATATATTATATTTATATGAATTTTATATATAAAACCTGATATCTGGAAATCAGAATGAAGCCGATCAGGTTGGGGTTAAAGTAATTCAGAACACAGGGGTAAGTAAGACAATGTCTGTATTTTAGAACCACACATACTCTTTGAGACCAAAGGAAGAAAAGTTTATTTGGTCTGGAACCGACATTTTCTGTAGCACATAATCTAACTCAACCTATCTGTACAGCTCATTTGAACAAAAGAAACACAGGGAGCTCAGAATAAGAAAGAGGTTCTTTAACCCTGTATGGCATAATGGAATGCCTGGATACATTCTAGAGTATTTTAAGCAGATAATCAAAAAATATGAGGGATGGGAGAAAAAATATGGAACTATTAAACTTTACCAACAGGAAATCCCGATATTGTGTTGAACTTTAGGGACACCCAAACCAATAGGTCATACCCTTGATCTTGAGGCTCTCTGTGAAGCTTATAAAGGTAGTGGAGAAGCTTAGCCTACCCATATGTATGCATAAGAGTTACTTCTGGAGGATCTATTTTGTTGCTCAGAGGTGGCCTCAGTCTCTCTCAGCCCAAATCTGCAAGTAAAATCATTGCCCTCCCCACTATGTGGAACATGACATCCAGGGGTGAAAGTCTCCATGGCGACATGGGAGATGACTTCCAGAGATGAATCCAGCCCTGTCACCATGGTATCAAGAATTCCATCCTGACAAAAATGGGGAAAAGAAGGGTAACTAATAAAGTATCAGTGGCAAAGAGAGTTCAAATAGAGTTGAGAGGCTACTCTGGAGGTTGCTCTTACACAAGCTTCAGTTAGGTATTGCTACCTATCATAACCTGCCAACCCCCAAACAGGACCATTCCAGCCAATCCTAAAGAACACCTAGGGCAATATATAAGATTCCACAAGGGTTCCATGCACTAGAGTAACTTTCCAGAAACCTATAACCTCTAGATGGGTCCCCGGTCCAGAGGGCCCAACCTCTCCAGAAAATCATATAGTTTCATCTCCCTACCCCATATTAGTGACAGACCCTTCCAACATGAAAAAGTTAGAATGGCCATAGCCCAAACACCCCTACAGAGAGGGACAGAAAAATCAAAGGTGATGCTGGAGTTATACATAGAAGTTAGGATTTAACAAATGAATATGGATGCCAAATCATTAAATTGACATCTCTTTTAGTTTCCAGTATCTTAGAACAGCTGGAAGTAAAAAAACCTAAAATTGTGGAATTGCAACCCATGTCAAAGTCTGAAATATGTCCTACAACTAATTGCAGGCTGTGCTTTGAAAGTTATTGCTTTTTTGTATATACGTTATTTTTCACAAACAAGAAAAAAGCCGACTGTGGTGATAAAAAATATTTAAGCCTTCTAGCCTTCTATATTTTGGAGCAGCTAGAAGGGAAAATCTGAGAGGATCGTATGTAGCCTATGACAAACTCTGATATCTGTCCCATAACTACTTGTTGAAGAGTGCTTTGAAAACTATTGCTTCTTTATTTAATTGCTTTGAATATACATTATACTATACAATAAAAAAGTTAAAAAAAAATGTATCACACTAAAAAAAGAAAAGCAGACTCATAAATGAAATTTACAAATTTGCTAAAGTATTAGTATATAAGTATAAACATATCAGTCTGTAATATATCATTCATGATAAAAATAAAACCATACTACATATTATTTTATACATATTCACACATATATAAATATATCTATACACAATAATACTACACTATATTAAAATAATGTGTGAAGTTAAAAGTAGGATGACACGGTATACTGAATTATGTACCCCAATTTAGACATGTTTTTAATCTTAATCTGCATTCCTGTGGGTGTGAACTCTTATAAATAGGACTTCTTGAAGATGTTACTTTCAGTTAAGGTGTGGGCACCTGAAATAGGTGGGCCTTAATCTGACTACCAGAGGACTCAAAAGGAGAAAGGGAGAAATAGGAAGTCACCAGAAACGTGTAAGAGGGAGAAGACATCTTTATATGAAATGAAAGCCAAGGAATCTCAAGGATTGTGGCAAACCAGAATACTACAGCTCTCAGGAGGAAGCAAGCCTTCTTGCCTCTGAAGCCATAAAACAAACAATTTCCATTTTTTAATACTACTGCATAGTATTTTTTCATAGCAGCCTGGTAAACTAAGACAGATGGGCTACAAAGTATGCTTCGATTGGCAGTCAAAAGGAACTTTAGCTTTTTAATTTAATGACATACCCCATATTCTTTATCAGCACTTAAATTACAACTGAAGCCAGATGCTGCAAACCTCAATTATCAGTATTAATACTTTTTAAAAAGTGAAAAGACTGTTGAAATAGACACTTAGAAAATGTAAACGACCCTGTAAAGGCAGATTAAAATGTTAATGAATGGGGGGGCCACAGTGGCTCAGTGGCAGAGTGCTAGCCTGCCATGCCAGAGACCCAAGTTCGATTTCCGATGCCTGCCCATGCACAAAAAAAAAAAAGTTAATGAATAGTTACATGCCAATTACAATGTTTTGCTGTATTTTGTCTTCATAAAGTTCACCTTTTATCGAAATCTTTTCTTAGTAAGGAAGGACACAGCTCTATGTAATACAGAAAGATTTAATAGCTTCAGTAACTATTGTTTTAATAACCTTGAGACTAAAAATGGTTGTCATTAAACATCTAAATTTCTCAAAAAGTTTACTGTAGAAAATGTACTACTCATTTGCAACTATGTATACTGGATGTACATTAAATATTTCCTCAAAAAAAAAAGGAAAAATACAAATCAGAGCAGAAATTATGAAACAGAGAATAGAAAAATCAACAAAACCCAAAGTTGTTTCTTTGAAAAGATAAACAAAAGTGGCAAGCATTTAACTAGGCTAAATGAAGAAAAACAGAGAACACTTAAATCTTACAATTTCATTCTAAGAATGAAAGAGATCACTAAGATGAAAGATCACTAAGATCTTACAGTAATAAGGATTATAAAGAAATTCTATGAAAAACTATATGCCAACAAATTAAGATAAAGTAAATGAAACAGACAGAATACCAAAACTAACTCAAGAAAATCTGAAAAAACCTATAACAAGTAAAAACACTGATTAGTAATTTAAAATTTTCCCAAAAAGGGAAGCCCAAGTCCAGAGGGCTTCACTGGAAAATTTTACCAAACATTTAAACACAAATTAACACCATATTTTCACAAACTCTTCCAGAAAAGAGAATAAGAGGACCACTTCCCAACTTATCGTATGAGCTCAATACATAATATAAATCTCATCTAGAGCCACTGTGCTCATTAGCCTAAAGCCTATCCATCTTTTGACACTATAAAACTATTGGAATTACTACACTTTGGGGAGACAGATTTTCAGGGCAGAAGGCTATCTAATCTCTTGCTTTGTGCCTAGCAATAAACTCTTTCTCCAAAACTCCAATGTCTCAGGAATTGGTCATTTGAGCCCATCAGGCAGAGAATCCACAGCTTCATCTGGTATCAACACGTATATACATATATATATGAAAGAAATTGACCTGTTAAAAAGGAAACCAAGTGGGGTGGCTCTTGGCAGAGTTCTCACCTGTCATGCCAGAGATTGGGGTTCGATTCCCGGCGCCTGCCCATGCACACAAAAACAAAAAAGGACAGCAAGTGGATATAGGGAGAGAGTTAGCCAACTTCTGCATCTGTCCACCTGACAGATGATGGTGGCTGAGACAAGGATAGTGTTAGTAAAGGATATGGGGAGAAGGAGAAAAACTCTGAAGGCAATGAAGAAGACTTGATGATAAACTAGATGTAAAGAAGAGGACAGAGCAAATATCAGGGATGACTCAAATTACTTATTTGCTCTAATTTTACCAGAATTTGCTAAGGCATGGTTCACAGAGATGATCTTTTAAATGGGTGTTAATTATGAAAAGAAGCTTGCCACACTGTGGGGGAGTCACGGATGTCATCGCAGGAAGTGAGTGCACAAGCACACACACAAAGAAAAGCAGGAAAAGGCAAAAGCTTAGGTGCAGCTAAAGGGGGAATGGGAAAGACGGTGAAGGCCAGATAGCTGTGAAGGCCCTGCAGGCAAGAGGGTGCCAGGAGAGGTTTTTAACTGAACAGAGAAGTGGTTCTTGGCCTTTAAAAAAAGGTAATCCCAGCACCAGTGTGAAGAATAAACTAGAAAGAGGAATGAGTGAAAGTCAGGAGACCTATAAAGGAGGCTCCTGCAGAAGACCAAAAGAGGTCTTTGAAAACCTACTAGGACTGCTACTCTAAAACTAAGTTAGACAAAAATGAAAGAATATACACACTAAAGTAACTTGCTTATTTAACTGAGCCTCTGCAACAAGCTGCAAATATGGAACCCAGACAAGGCTGTACTTAACCTACCCGCTCCAGCTCAAGAGACCTGAAGAGTAGTGAGTGCCTAATGTGGGACTCCTCTAACCTGAAAAAGTTAGTTCTCATATTCCTTGGAGGCTGCTGAGACCACCAAATTTTCTGCTCATCTCAATGAAAAACAAAGAAGGCACCAAGGAGCCTCTTTCACCTGTGGTATCTTAACTTCACGTTTTTCTTTGCACTGCTTAAGGCTGGTTCCATAGTAAAGCAAGGCAATGTTAGCCAAGTTTCAGTCCTCATTCTCACCAACCTTCAAAGGAGGATGAGTCAATTTTCTTAAGAGACCATGATATCTGAACAGCTGATTTTTGCATTTCAGAGACCTGAAAACATTTGTTTATTGAACTGTCTTCTATGCTCTAATTTATTCTCTTTTGATTCATTAGAATTCTAACTTACGGACTTTCCAGGCATTCTGTACAAATTTACTTTATTTACCTTCAATTTGCATTTAAATAAATCACAAAAAAAATTTAAAAAAAACAGAGTATGGTACTTCTTACTAGCTGCAGTTCCAATCATTTCATATCTAATGTACAGATGATACACCTAATGTAACTGAAATCCCAGCAAGAATAATCTGACCATGCTTAGCCAAAAGCTGGTGGAATTCAACACTTTAATCGCACCTGTGCAAAGATACCCTTACAGCTGAACTTTTCGATATTTTGCCTTTCATGCCACATTATAGCCATATCTACCTTTTACACATGCTCTTCTCTGGAATAATAAACAAGTAAGGAATGAAATAATTCTTCCTACACCTGGGAACCCACCAGGAAATAGATACTTAATGACTATTATATAACAATCTCATCTAGTCCACATCAAAACTATAAAGTAGGTATCATTCTTCCTATTTTCCGCATGAGATAGGTGAGACAGAGAGAAATTTGCCCAAACTCTCACTAATGGCAAATTTCATTGCCTCTGAACCTGTTTCACTGGAGAAACATGAAACCCAAACATAAATCTCAAAACCTCCTCTAGCAAGTCTTCCAACATCCCCAAATGTAACTGACAGTACGCTGCTCCCCAGGATTACAACCCTTTGCTTTCACCAATCTTTAAAGTTAACATAGCCTATTCATCACAAACACCTTCCTTCCTACTATGAGCTCCTTAAAGACAGCCCATGATTTAAGGGTTATATGCTTCTGCTTAACAGATTATAAATGCTCAATAAATGCTTGTCAAATTAAATGACTGGTCCTCTGGCGTTCCCCTGGCAAACTGCTATTTCATCCTTTAGCTTTCTCCAACCTGCAAATGCAGGAACTGATGCTTCATCCGTATTCCCTACGAGTCTCACAAGCCCTCTTTCAAAGCCCTTCCTCCATCTACTTATGCATCTGTCTCCTCCCATTAGAGGTAGTTCAAGGGCAAAACCATTATCATTCATATGTGTGTTCCCAGAACTTAGCAAGGTGACCGAGAGGCAAGGAGTGCTCACAAATGTTGAACTGAAGTAGAATAGTCCCCCAAATCTATCCTTTCTAGAATAAGAGGGAAAATTATTACAGCTGGACAGCTTTAGTTTCCTTACGATTCCTCGGAATAAAAAGGTGCATTCTCACTGCACCTTCTAAACCGCTGAGATCTGCGTTGGCAGAAAGCAATCACTGGTTAGGACAAAACCTGGAAGCAAATATTAAATACCCATTTCGTTGACCTTGGCTCGCCTAGAGATGAGGACATAAGTTGTTCTCATTAATTCCGCGCTGACTGTAACCACGTTGCAGGTAAGTTGCTCTCCAGTGTATATTTGACTATTACAAGCACTAAATAAGATGTATAATGAAAACAGAACTGGGGGCTGGATCCGGGACAAGGGGGCCCTGGGGCTGCGCGAACCGGCCGGACCAGACCCCAGGTCCGGGTAGCAGTGATGTAAGCCCAGACGCTACTGATCGTGCGACACCCCCCCCCGCAGGGGTCCCGGGCAGACGAGGACGCCCCCGCCCGCGCGCCTCACCTCGATTCTCCTCCTCCAGGTACCGCAGCCGCAGCTCGTCCTCCGCCTTCACCTCAGAGCTGTAGCCCCTCCTGGGGGCGGCCCCCTCGGCCGCGCGCGCCCAGCCCCGGGCGCACATCGCCGGTCCGACCCGCGAGCTCGTACCGGACCCGGGCAGCCCCAGCCCCAGCCCCAGGCCGAGCCGCGCACAGCAAGCGGCGACCAAGCGGGCACGGCCGGCCTGCAGAGCGCCCAATGGCCCGGCCGCCGTCGCCGCCGCTGCCGCCATGTTGTCTGTTTACGGCGTGGGCCTGCGACTGCGGCTCCGCCCCCGCCTGGGCCACCGTCCCCGCCGCGCGCACGCCGCCGGGTCGGGACGGGCACGCGCGCGGCGCCTCTCGTCCGGTGCGCGTGCCAGGCCCCGCCCCTCGCGGCCTCGCCAGGCCCCGCCCCCCGCCTCGCTCACGCCGAGGCCCCGCCCACCGGCCCCGCGGGCCTGGGCAGGTCGCTCTGGGTGGGTGCTGGGATTCGGGGAAACTGCAGGATCGGAGAGGGACGTCCTCTATTGCTTCAACCCGAGAGGCGTGGAAATAGATTTGGAGGGTGGCCAGGCTCTTTGGTCCGCTGGTGAATTAGCTGAGACTCCCAGACGTGTGAAGTGAGCCTTCGAGCCTCCACGGGCCTGAGTTTCCTCCGTCCAGCCCGGGATTGAATGGCTCGTTCTGCAAAGCGGGAGAGAGAGCAGTTTTCCAAGGCTATGGAATAGTTAGGGGAGCGTGCCCTATAGGTAGAGGGAGGCTCCTCCCCGCGGTGCGCTGAGCACTCCTGGTCTTAGCTTCTTTCTGGACTCCTTGTGTTAAGCTGCAGAGCTGAACTAAAATGTTTTGTTTCCTCAGGTTTGGCTGCGGGTGTGGGAAATTGGTCTGTTCACATTGCTCGCGTTGGTTGGCAGTGCAACGTGCTGATAAAATTATGAAAGTAAATGCTTACTGCATGGAGTTTATGGGGGCGATGAAAACAGCAAATAATAAAAAGAATCCTCCAACCCACCGTCTCCTATTTAACTTCCTTGAAGCAAGAGACCTACTGAGGCGCCATCACTTTAACAAAAGGAGGTGAGCCCAAACCTATGATTAGGTAGAATTTTGAGCAGTTGCCTCTCTCCTCAACCAGAAATTCAAATATTAGTTTAGGTGTTTGGATGCTTATCAAAGCACGTTCAGAATTTTCTGCTTCTACCTTTTGTCAAATCTCAACTGAGAAAAGATATATTTAGGTATATTGTTTGAAAAATATGCTGTCCATATGCTCCTTTTGCTATATCCAAAGTGGAATGAAAAAGCCAATTTAGGGGTAAGGAATAGGGAGTTAAGGCCTAAAATGTACAGTTTCTAATAGGGACCATGGAAAAGTTTTAGTCATTGGATGGCTGGTGGTGATGGACACAACATTGTGAACATATCTAACAGCACTGATATATAACTAATAAATTAGGATTTAAGGGATGATTGTGGTTGCTGAATCAATGTTTAAATATGTCTTTTTTTCTTTCTGGTATATAGGAGTAGACAGAGGGAAATACCTGAAATCTTTGAACTGTAATGCAGCTGCCTTGATCTCTGATAATGATTGTACAGCCTTTATCTTCTGCCCTTGTGATTATAAAAACCTCGTGGCTGACCCTCACGTGTACCCATTCGATCTGGTTTTTCGAGGTTGGAGTCTTGTGATCACTAAAGGCAGCAACTAATGTTGATTCATGACAGGCCTTGGTTCAGCCCAGAACTAACCCACCCCAAATTCAAAGTTATCTTGATACTGGTTGTTCAGTGGTACAATGTTTGCCTGCCATGTGGGGACAGGGTTCCATTCCTGGCCCATGCACCACCACCCCCAAAAAAAGACAAAAAAAAAGGTTATCTTGATAACCAAAGCTGCATCTAACCAAAATGGGCCCACCTGACATGTGCAGTGGCTTAGATTTTAGCGTGTAAGTGACCTTTATCTCATAATCCTAAAAATCACACCCTCATCATATTAAGCCTGCCGTTTTCTTGCACATGTTCTGAGACTAGGCATGTAATCAATCTGCACATGTTCAATAATTACATTACCTCTAGTTACATCATCTGGGGCCACTCTGCTCATTATCCTAAAACTGCTTATCTTCTATCGCTATAAAGCTATTAGAATTACTGCAGTTCGGGGAAAAAAATATTTGGGGGACGATAGGCCATCTGATCACCTACTTTGCACCTAGCCATAAACTTTTGCTCTTTTTGAATCCCTGGTGTCTCAGGAATTGGTCATTTGAGTGTATCAGGCAAAAAAAATACACCACCTCTGTCGGGTAACAATTAAATATTTGAATGTGGTTAAAAGGGGAAATTTTAGGTTGTATATACAGTACAAAAATTTTAAAAATTGAAATCTATGACCAAGTTTGCTGTAGAAGACACAATAGAAGATTTAGGGCAACTTCTGTTGTATCTTTTGTAAAATGCCACCTGTGAAATGTCTCCTGGAGTTTAATACAAGGAAAAACTTTGCTTCCTTTTTTATCTTTCCTCTTATCTGATAATGAAGTTCACTTTGACTGCTAGGAAACTCAGAATTTGATTTACAGATCACCTGCTGCAAGTATATGCACCCCTAGACTGCTGAATATACATTTTGGTCGTCCCTCTACTTGCCTTTTTCTGTTTTGCTCCTGGTCATTACTTCGGTTTTATAATTATTTTATTTTCTATTTTGTTATTTTAAGTCACCATAAAGCTTTTTGAAAATGTGGTAACGAAGCGCCTAGCACAGATCTGTGGAGGCCACTCAATAAATATTAATTATAGTCAATCAATAATTATTTATCGAATTAATGAATGAAGTGAAATATAAAGTGATAAATTAATCCTAAAACATGGTTGATGATGAAAGGGTTAAGAAACACCCTCCTGGAGCCTATTTAGTCTCTATGACCTGATTTATCGCTTATTTAATTACTATTGCCTTGTACTGGTTCCAATTGTTTTACTATTTCTATGTTGGCTTATCAGTAGATTGTAAATTCAAATAACTTACAGAACACCTGACACAACGCTATTTAAAGTAATACGACCTCAGCATGTACTTGTGATCGATTAGGGCAATTGCAAAAGGAGAGCCATAGATTGAATTATACAAGAAAACAGCCTAAGAAGGACTACCCATGGATTTGATAGCTTGATTGGAAAATTCAACATAAACATAATCCCCTTCCTTAGCAATTGTGCCTCGGATCCTTAGTTAAGGCACTCATGTGGATATTCCAGTTAGATCAAGAAAGTTGTCTTAAGAGTTAATGCAAGTAACAATACTGCTAGGACCACAGCATGTCAGGAATGACAACTAATTGAGGATAGCCAAATATCTAGGATTTAACAGAAATTCCAGGTCAGACCATATGGCTTAATCACTGTTTTGTACAACCTCTCAATAAGTGTTTAATAAAATTTAGTTCCATTTGGTCCCTTTCTTATTTTCAGCAAAAAGTTATTGCATGTGAAACCAGGGTAATGAGGATCAGCTTGGAAAAGAGGGAAGGGCTCTGTGTTTAAAATGACAAGAATGAAAAAGCTGGGGTGCCCAGAGTACTACATTCAGTCATCTCCTGACCTCAATTCCAATTTCTACCATCTGTTTATAGGATTTGGGACCTTTGCCTCCACCCAGCTCTCGGCTAACAGTCTTTTTGATCCACAACACCCTTGATCTTTTCCTGCTGTTTACTTCCATGTAATATTAAATGTGTGCAATATAGGATCAATGACACTGATGTCCTGGAATATAGCTGTCCCCAAACCTCGTAAGCAATAATTCCTGTAATACAATTATTTTATTTATTTATTTTTTAACATGGTCAGGCAATGGGAATCTAACCCGGGTCTCCGTCATGGCAGGCAAGAACTCTGCCATTACGCCACCATTGCCCAACACAACTCGTTTACACAGGACATGTACAAGAGCATGGATGTCACTAGTAAAATGAAAGTTACCATATTACCAACCACAATGGAAGGACTAAAGCAGGACTCTGCAATTTCTGAAAAGGGGAGCATGTTGCACATTTATTTTGCCTGAAACAATAAAAAAGTAGTATATAGTTAGAAGACTACATCAAAGATACCCATAAATGAGATGCCTTAAAAAGAGAGAGTGTTCATCATCCAGGGATGATCAGCTGGCTCTGCCATCGTCAATGTGTGGCTTCCTTCTGTGGGTCTAAGACGGCTGCTTCCTGACACCAGCAGGAGGCGGGAAGGTCCGGGAGTACACAATATCTAAAGGGTACCAAGAGGGTACAGGGTTTCCTTTTGGGGTGATGGAAATGCTCTAAAATTGATTGTATTAATGGTTTTGTACACTCTGTATGTGAATGACACATTTTAAAATGGGTGAGTAGTCCAGAAACATACATCTTAAATTTAATCCATTCCTGTGCATGTGGACTTGTTATATCTAGGACCTTTTGATGAAGCTACTCAATTTAAGGTATGACCCACCTTATTCAGGAGGGGTGTTAATCCTGTTATTGGAGTCCTTTGCAAGAGAATGAAATTCAGACAGAGAGAAAGGAAGTCACAGAAGCAAGAAGGTGAGGTCACCAAAAACTGGAAAAGGAGGGAGAAACCAGCAGACACCTCCACATACCCTGCCAAATGACAGAGGAGCCAGGGATCACCAGCAGCCAAGCTTTGGGAAGAAAGTATTGCCTTGATTTCGACATTTTCCAAGCCTCAAAACTGTAAGTAGATAAATTCTCATTGTTTAACCAGATCAATTTCATGATATTTCCTTTGAGCACATAGGAAAATAAAACAGTTGGCAGTTGTTTGCAAAAAAAAAAAAAAAAAAAAAAATGGGTGAGTAGTATTGGATGTGAATTATATCTCAATAAAGCTGTTGCAAAAAAAAAAAAGAATTAAGAATCCTTGAAGATATGACTCCTGTGTCTTAGAGACAATACAAGTTGAATCCAGAGTATCTTCTTCTGCCAGACTACAGTGAGGTTCTCCAAGATTGATGGAGATGTGTGAAAGGACACAGCTTGAAAGGGATCCCACTGGCCAAACTTAGGACAATTAGAGCATCTAAAAGAATAATGAGAGTAAAGATAACTAGCATTTAGGAATTTCTTTTTAAAAGTCAGTGAACAATTAAGTAAATAGATACATATGGTAAGAGTCAGATTTCTCATGGTCAGGTTAGGACATTACAAATAACCAAGGGGATGAAAGGAGCATGAAACCTGTAGTAAGAGATTGGAGTTGGCAACATCAGCATGAACTCCTGTTTAGCTTACATAGATACAGATGGTTGCATATAGAAATATTTATAAGTTCATGTGTATATACAGGTTAGAATACACACAGGTGTTTTGGTGTTTTTTTTTTTGCCGTGACAGCTGAGATGACCTTGAATTAACAACACTCCAGTAGCAACGAACACACGTAGTGTCTCGATCTTGGTTTGTAATATCATTCTGCAATAAAAAGGCTCATTTGAGATAGGCTGATGCTAGGCAGGAAATATACAAAATGAGTCTGGTCAAAACTGGAACACCAAATTAAATAAAGTAGCATTGGATTATAAGTCCAAGTTTAAAACATATATCCTTGAGTCCATAATGGCATAAATAAATGACTGAATAAATAAATAAGGAGAAGAGACCAATTTCCCAAGCAAAAGAATTCCAAGTAATTTAAGTAGCTACTCCGCACCTGAGGAGGGACCCATATGTGTGGGCTGTACATAGTGACTTCCTTCCAAAGAGTATAGTATGGAAAGGGAGAGAAAAAGAAGACCCCATGGTGGAGAAACCTGACATATGCCATCTCAGCCAGTGACCAAGGTCAGAATAAATGGTGATGTCATGTTGATAGTATATGCCCTTGTTGTGGCAAAAATGGCATTTTACCTCTGTCTTCCTACCAAAAACCCATAACCCCATTTTAATGAAGATAAAAGATATTAGACAAACCCCACTTAAGAGACAGTCTCCAAAATACCTGAACAGTACTCCTCAAAAAATATCAAGGTCATCAAAAAACAGCCAAGAGCAGTCTAAGGAGACATGACAACTAAATGTAATGTGGCATCGTGGACAGGATCATGCAACAGAAAAAGGACATTATGTGAAAACTAAGAAAATCTGAATAAAGTATGGACTTCAGTTAATAATATATTTAGGTATCAATATAGTTTCACTAGTTGTTACGAATATACTAATGTTAAGAGGTTGAAAATAGGGAAACTGGGTGTGGGTATGTCGGAACTTTCTGTACTATTTTTGCAATTTTTTTGTAAATCTAAAACTGTACTAAAATTAAACATCTATTTAAAACAAAAAAGAAGAGAAAAGAAAGGGCATTAGGAACATTCACCAACCACCCAGAACTTACGCCTCAGCCGGTGGTTCTCTATTGCACTGAACGCAATTTGGTTACACTGGCCTGCACATCTCAGCCTGCTCTGCTGAGCTGTTGTCATTCAAGCTTCTGGATGCCTCAAATGTATCTTACCAAACCTCCTTCTCCCAGCCACCACTCCACCCTCCTCTCCTCCCTGAGCTGCTTCAAAGCTCTCTTCCTGTCTCAAGTACCCTCAGATAGACTCAGAAGAGAGGTTTGATGGTCCCTCCACCACGAGCCCTTATGTCTTTCCTCTGCTTTCAGCAGATCTAGGGTGGGAAGCGGCCATGAAATTCCAAGTTTAGGGAGCCAACCTATTGCTTTTGCCCTCTTAGGTCTCTTGAAACAGTGGTTGCAGGGGCCTTTAAAGTGGCACTGTCTCCTTCCTATCTCTCCAAGCAGGCGAAGAGTACCTGCTCAGTCCAGGTATAACTAGAAATCCATGACCTGAGCCTCCTACTGTTTAATACCTTGGAGTAAATTGTGCCTTGTACCCTATGTACTTTTCCAGTAGATGGGCATTTTATTCTGCCTTCCAAATTGACCACCCTTCTTTGGAGTAAAGGAAACTAAAGAGGGATACTTCTTCAGTTTCCTTTAGCCGGCTCTGCTGAGCAACACTTCTCTCCCAGTGTGATTATAGTCCTAACAGCCCCCATCTCCTTACAGCCCCCTCTCCGATCCTCCCACATCCCCCCACATGCATCTTATCAGCCCTGCCTCACAGGTGAGCACAGTAGCACACGGAGTTGTTTTGCCAAATGTGACCTAACTTGCAAACTGCACAGAACCTTCTGCACATCTCTTCAAGGTATTTCATCATAATCTCCTACTTCCCTATTCATGTTCTCTTTTTATCCCCCAGACATCTAGTTATCACCAACAAGGTCTTTGTCATAGCAAGACATTAGGCACTGGTAGTGGAATGCTTTTGCTTAAAGAAGAGGTATTATCTAATTTACTGATCAATAGTGCCTTCAGCAGCTTCAGAAATAAACAACAGATGCCAGTCCAGTTGGTCTGCATTTCTGAGTTGATAACTATTTGGAAATCAAAAAAAAAATGTTTAAAGCAAAATAAGCTCTACTTGTCAAGACTCCCCAATGCTGTTCTTCCTATGCTGTTGCATTGGGGCCCTAACTGCTGTCTCTGTGGGTAAGATAGTTTTCCATTTGTGTAAGGGAGAAAAACCACTAGGAGCATCCATGGAACCGAGGCCTGCTGAGGGGATGTAAGACAAGCAATATTCAGAATATTCTGTACTGCCTGTCGTGTCATTTGAACATTTGGGGGACTAGCCATAAAGCTTTTCAGGAGCCAGGTACCCAGCAGGTTAGACACTGATTTTTCTGCCGTCAGAAAATGTTCTTGAATTGTGTTTGTTCTTGTTTTTGTTATAGCAGTAGTATCTGAATAGCAGCTCATGGTAAAAAAAAAATGTTCCAACTGAGAGAGGTTTGTAGAAGTAAAGTCATACCTGATACATGTGTTGTTTTTTTAACCTGCAGCTCTCATGAGATTATATACATTTTTTTTAAAAAAAAGAAAAGATCAGGATACCTTATTTGATAACTCTTAAAACATTCATATTTTCTCATCTGTAACGTGGGGATAAGAAGAGCCGACTGTTTGGGGTCATGATGATTAAATGCGATATCATAGGCATTCAACCAACATTACTTTCCTTTTACTTCCCCCCAAAAGGTGCTTTTTACATGGTCAATATATGAGACAAACACCTTCTGCTTGGGAAATAGGTGACTGATTAAATAGTTTTGAAGGACAGAAAGCTATCTTGCTTTCCTCTCTCCTTCCTGTAATTATGCCATGACTATTCCTTCGAGTTAGATGAACAGGTTTTATAATCAGACAAACTGGGTTTAAATGCCATTTTTAATCACTTTACCTGTAAATATGCATCCTAACAAAAGTTACTTGACTTCTACATGCCTGGACTTTCTTAATTGGAAAATGTAAATAATTACAATATCTACCTCATAAAGTTGTTGAAGGGTACTGAGTGATACAGTGCACGTGAAGTACTTAGCACTGAACTTGGTGCTTTTTTTTTAACGTATCTCCCTACATGCATATATTTCTCCATCTGTACAAAACACACACACCCAGAGACAGATATGTGATATGTACTGTTGTAGTTTGCAAGCTGCCGGAATGCAACACACCAGAGACGGATTGGCTTTTAAAAAAAGGGGATTTATTTTGTTAGTTCTTCAGAGGAAAGGCAGCTAACTTTCAACTGAGGTGCTTTCTTATGTGGGAAGGCACAGGGTGGTCTCTGCTGGCCTTCTCTCCAGGCCTCTGGGTTCCAACAACTCCGTGGGATGACTTCTTTCTGCATCTCCAAAGGCCTGGGCTGAGCTGCAAGGGCTGAGATGAGGAATGCTGAGCTGCTTGGCTGTGCTACCTTGTACTCTCTCATTTAAGCACCAGCCAATTAAGTCAAACGTCATTCATTGCAGCAGGCACGCCTCCTAGCCGACTGCAGATATAAATCAGCAACAGATGAGGTTCACCTACCATTGGCTCATGTCCACAACAACAGAACTAGGTGCCTTCACCTGGCCAAGTTGACTGAATCTAACTACCACATGTACATCATAGGGAATTCTGTTCACAACGTTGTTTTGTTGGTGCACGGGTGGGGAATTGAACCCCAGGTCTCCCGCATGGCAGGTGACAATCCTATCACTGAACCACCCTTGCACCCCGTGAACTCAGTACTTCTTAAATGCTCAATAAATATTAGTTATGCTGTTTGGAGCCCTGGGTTCTATTGCTATATTTATGTTAACATTTATTGTTTTATTGTTATTACTATATGGAATAGTAATATAGTAATATATTGTTCTCAGTGAATAATGCCTTTGCCTGAATTATTTTATTATATTATGTCATTCACATATACCTGGACCTTGAGGGTTTGGCACAAGAACAAGGTTAAAATGAGACGGAAGAAAGGTAGAGGATGGACTGCATTATGACCGAAGGCAGAAGACAGGGAGCAGGTTCTCGGCTGCGGCGTGGGACAGGAGAAGCAGCACACGGAGAGGGGCAGATGCCACCTGCAAACCACACTTGCTTCTTCATTTTACCCATAGCTACTCCGGTTGTTTATCCGGATGTCTCTGCAGAACAGGCAATTTCTAGGAGCTATTATTTTTCTTATCATGTTAGAAATGAGTTGTATCTTCAAATACTATAGATATTTAAAATTTGTCTCTTGTAGGCAGCATATGAGTTTTATGTACAAGGAAATGTAACCACATTTGAAAGTTCTACATAACCCACCCAAGAAATATTTTATAAATTACCAAAACTAATGGTACAAAGTCCTACATGGGTAAGGATACATTCAAAGTATAGTATAGAACAATAAGTTTTACTACAACAGCAGTATAAAATATAATAGACTATGATATAGTTTCAGATTCCATATTGCAATAAACCTTTAAGGTTTGTCAAATTTTGGTGTGGTATTAAAGAAGAATATCCATAATTCTGAAAAGGCCATTAAAATATTCCTATCTTTTCCAACTATGTGAGGACAGGTTATCTTCATAACTTAAATGAAAGAAAAATATTGAAATGTATTGTCCTTTTATTAAGCCAAATAATAAAGAGATTAGAAAAAATATAAACAATGCCACTCCCATTAATATTTTTGTTTTGGAAAATAGTTTTTCATTAAATATTTATGTTAACACTTACTGTTATTTTTAAATGAATAAATGTTTTTTAAATTTTGCTAGTTTTATTTTCTAATAAGGTAAATATCAATAGATAAAATCCACATATCAAAGGCTTTTAGGGGGCAGGCCATGGTGGCTCAGCAGGCAGAGTTCTTGCCTGCCATGCCGGAGACCTGAGTTCCATTCCCAGTGCATGCCAAACAAAAAAAAAAAAGGAAAAAAGCTCTTGGGGAGTCCTCAATAATTCTTAAGAAAGAAAAGGGTTCCTCAGACCTAAAAGTTTAAGAATGATTCATTGCCTTTAGGTCTCATTTCCTCTTTCTTCACATGTCTAATAATTGGAGGTTATAGTCTAAACATTGTGTATGTAAAAACTCTGGATTCTGCTATATACCGCTGAAGAGTCTTGTTCATTTTGTTTTAGCAGACAGATTTATCTGAACACAAGCTCTTCCTATATTACACTGAGAAGCAGCTGAAGTCTCTGGCTAGTTCTCTAGCCTTAACTGTATTGCTTAGTCTGCCATACAAATACATAAATCAAGGATCAGCTAGAGATTTGGGCAGAGTTTATACATAGACTCTGGGCACCTGCTCTGTAGTTCTCTACTTTCTAGAATCTCCCCCCTTATTTTCCAGCTGTGTCGTGATCTCAAACTTTGAGTTCTGATTCATCAACCAGTAAGTCTTCAGGTTTCTATCTGAGTTCAACGACTATGTATAGCATAAAATAGGGCCTACCCTCAGTTGAAAAACTATAAATATGGGAGAGTCACACAGTGCTAATCCCTTCTTTCCAGTGTCAACTCTTCTCCAGGTTCTTCCTGCTTTCCATCACTCCCCAGGACCTTCTGTAGTGGTTTTACGTACGTTGCCTAGGGGTTACAATTGTTATCTACAGGAGATTCATTCTGATAAGAGCTTCTCTTCCATTTTCAGAAGCAGAACACCAAATGAGAAGAAAATATGACTCAACTGTACCTCTGAGAAGAAGTAATGTCCTGTGGTCGATGTCACAACACTTAGGATCTTTTGGCAAGTCACTTCAAAAATAGCCTTAGGAGGGAAGGAAAATTTTAATTTTCCCTTTATACATATTTTAGCCATTTGTATTTTTAAACCACATTTGCATATTATTTGATGGTTTCTAGAACATAAAGGAAAAAAATGAAATTAACAATATATTATGGAAGCTGGGGTCACTTTTGCATGTAACAGAGTGGTGATTAAGAGAAGGGTCTCTGATTCAAGCTACATAATTGTAGTCTCAACTCCACCACCTAATAGCTATGTACTTAAGCAATTCACCTAAACTTTCATCTATAAAATGGAGAAAATAATATTATTTGCTTCCTACAGCTGTTTGAAAATTAAATGAGATGGTATACATAAATTTCTTAGTACACTAACATATTATAAACATTCAGTGAATGTTATCTTTTATTTATTATTACTTTTAGGATACAATAACTTTAGCATCAAGCAGTGATTGTCAAGACAATATATATTGGGGTAGGGAAGCCCATTAGGACTTTTGTTCACATTTATTTTAACTACTTCCTTTAACTTTCTATTTGTATGCATTCATATCTTCACACGCACACACACAAGCATACACACATGTTTGGACTTACGTGCTTAAAATGTTTTACTGGTAGAATGCATGATTTAAAGAAATTGGAAACCAAAACTAAAATAAACAAATATATTTAAAAATTGGAAAGCATTGCCTCAGAAACTTAACCAGAAAGCTATTTTTACGACATTTTCATTCTCAGGTGAAGTTTCTTTCATGCAGACCACCAAACATTTCCAAATCATTAATTAATTAAAGTTAGTCAACTTCAGTGAGGCATGTGAATATTCCCGGTTAGTCAGTATAATGCATTTCTTCCCAACCCCAGCACTTAATGGAAATTCTTTGTCAAATCTACAGCTCAAGAACAGTGTATTGCCTCGGATGTTTGGTTTATATTAAGCAATTGGATTTATACATCAATCAGGAAATGACTCAGGTCTTATTTTAACCAGCAGCTTTACTATGAACGTGTCCAATAGAGAAACTCTATATATGCCATCTCATCTGAATCACTTGATAATTATGTAACTCCAAGTGGAAAACCTAGTTAAATTAAACCAGGACTCGGAAGATGTGGAAGGAAGAGGTCTTTAATTTTAAATCCTTGTTCATCAGCATGCGTGTGTTTACCAGCACATTTGCAGCACGTAAAGTTTTTGAGTGGCTCCCACTCACAAAGCCTGAGGAATATCCACCAGGCTGGATCCTCTGACTACTTTTCCAACAACAAAAAAAAGCAGGACACAGTTTTAATTCGGGGGGAAAAGGAGGTGATTTTTAAAAATTTGCTTGAAATAATAAATTGATCACCTTGAAAGAGAAGGCAAAACCCAAGAATAGTTTCAAAAGATCATATAGATCATTTTCTGAACAATGGAGGGGTCCTGTTCAAGTACCAGGAGTCTGGGGGTGTACACCCAAGGGAGGGGACCACCGTCCTGGGAACCCTTGGGATTCCGTGTCAGCCAGGTCAGTGCGTCTATCACAGCCCAATAAATGCCCTGGGGTGTGCCCGTCTTTACAGCTAACAGGCATTCTGAGCCCTAAAGAGAAAGCTGAATTCATTTCCTCTTAAATGCGAGAGTAGGAACGTGTATTTTTAACAAGCGCTTCACTGAGGGTGAAGTGAAGGAAATTATGTCTAAGTGGGGCGTTTGGTGTCATTTGAATCTTGCTTTGGAAAATGCCTCTTGCTTTTTATAACTGTTTATCCAGAGTATCTATTTCTAGGATGTATATGGGATTTGCTGTAAGTCTAATTAGAGAAAATGTAACCTAGGGCCACTTGTCAAGTTTTGATATCTGAGGCTGAGCTCTCCTCTTTTTCAAGTTGGTAGGCCGGGATTAATTTCTAAATTATCCTGAAGAATTTCTGTGGCCTTTATGTGTTTGCTCACAGTTAACCTAAAAGCCATGAGGTCGTAAAGTCCATGAGAAAAGTGGCCCTATATAGTTTACTCCCATTGTGTCCCTAGAGTCTAGGACTATGAGTGACGCAAATTAAATGCTCAAATATGTTTGTTCGTCTGGTTGAACAAATAAAAATAAGGTTGCTGTTGTTGTAGGGGTAGACTTCCCACAAAGTCAGTTCGAACTAGGATCAACTCTCCAAAACATTGCTACTTAATTTTAGAAGTATCTCAAGACTCAGCATTTGGTTTTAAAATTAGAATTGTACAGCAGGTGGCATATAATCTGTTAACTGTTGTTCCACTTCTTATAGTTTAATTAAATCGTCATTTTTGGAGTTACTCTTTTTTAAAAAACATCTCATTTTTCAATGGGATCCATAAATAATGACAACATTTGAAGTTCAAGGACTCCTCTAAATAAAGTCTTATTTAAGAAAAAAAAAAAAAAAAAAAACCCACACCATTTCAAGCAGACAAGCATAAGCAAACTTCCTAGTTTAAGATATTTCCCAATGGAAGGTTATTTTAAATCAAATCCTTTAGTTTGAACATCATGGGTTTTTATACCTTAAAATGTGTCTAACAAATTTAAATTCTATGCTCTATATATTATTTTGAAAGAAAATTAATGTTAATTTAATAAAAGGATCTTTCATAATAAAATGGAGTTGCTATGAACGTTCTGTGAAAATAGAAAACACAATAACTAATAATCTAAATATTGCGTATCCAAGCAGAAGATGGGGCTCATGAACCCAGATGCAAATATGCCTCAAATTTGGAAACACTGTGCAGCTCATGGCATCGTTTATATAATTAATCTTAAGATTAGTTGGCCACATTCAAGTAGTGGGTAGTTTGCAAAATTGATGGGGCAAGTCATACTTCATGCCAGGGTTTCTTGGCCTTGGACAAACATTTGATTTACTCAGGAAACTTAAAAACAAAAGTAAAAGCAAAAGAAACATGTCAGGGCCTCACTCCAGGGCAATTAAAACAGCATCTCTAGGGGTAGAGTCCAAGCATTGGTATCATGTGGCACTTTCTAAAAGCTCTCACGAAACAGGGAATGAAGAGGGGCTAAGAGAAGTTTCTGCTGTTAGGGAAGTTCCCACCCTCAGGTGTTCATTGGCATCACCTGTGGTGTCAGACTTTCAGAACTACCAATGCCCACTCCCAGGGTTGCTGATTTAATTGGCATAGGCTGCAGCCTGGGAGGTGGCATTTTTAAATATCCCCCAGGCAATTCTAACATATAGCCATTAGAATCGCCATATTAAAGTGTTTGAAGGGAGGCAGATTTTTCAAACTTTGTATATTATTTTTAAGCACAATATATGCAGATATTTCAAAAAAGTTACATGTTATTAATCTGCATTCATCTAAACTATATTCTCTTTTTTTTAAAGGTACCTAAAAGGTTATTTGAAAATTTACTCTTCGGTGATGACTTTTGCCCCCTTAAAGCTTAGATACATAGGTAATGACTTCTCTTCCATTTTATGACAAAGTATTCTTTTTTAGCTAAGAGATCAAGCCTTCATTAACATCTGCTTAATTTATATTTTGAGTATTACATATAACTAAGGCTGAGCCAAGTATAAAGTATAACATAGCAAATTTAGGTTCTCTTCCAGTTTGGAAATCAGATTCTATGGTAATAAAGGTAGAAGGATAAGATCAGAACAGACAGATGTATGTTCTTCTCTTGCCTCCTCTCTCATCTCCAAAAAGGAGATTGAAATTGATTTGAGAAAGAAGCTGTGAAATACAGGCTTCCAGCTAGTCCTGGAATTTTGGCTTTGGTGGTAGTTCTCTGCCAGGGCCCTGGGTGAAATTTCAAAGTAAGTGGTAGTTTTTCTTCCACGCCATCAGTAAACCTGTCTCCTGCCTTTCTCCTCTTTTTCTTCCCAACACATTGACTCTTATCATGTTCAAACACTCTATGCTCAGAGGAATGCTATGCAACTAAAGAAAGAATGAAGATTTCTGTGAACTGATATAGGTTGAGTTTTAGAAACATGTTCATGTTCCACAAGTTCAAAAAATAATACTAACTCATGAGAATGGAAAGAAGAAGGAAAAAACCCCTAAAACTGAAAACAAATAGAAACTAATGAACCCAACTGAATTTCAAACGAATATCATAACCATACCGAAAGGGAAAAAAAGAACTTGTTTAAGTAGATCATGAATACAGAAATTTATGAACCCAGTGTTGGAGGGTGAGGAGAGAGAACTGTGAACACAGTCTGAAGTCTTTTTAGTGGGATAGCTTTCTGTAGGGCTGTAGGCAAAGCCTGTCTTAAATGCAAAAGCTATTTTAGGTTTATTTCTGGAATGAACCAATGAATAAAATGCACTGATGTTGGTGGAGGGCAATGTCCTCAGGGTGGAAAAAGGAGATACAAATACAGAAATGGAGAAGGCAAGAAATAGCCCTGTGGAGGGGGATTGGAATTGGAGGCATTGGTGTGAACTGATGATGGAGAGACAGAGAGACAGGGGCAGAGATGGGGAAAGAGGGAGAGACAGAGAGAGAGGGAGGGAGAGGAAGAGAGAGGCAAAGAGAAAACTCTTCCTTATAGTAGTAGAATGCTGAGTGCCAAGCGGTAAATGTGATGAAGTGGCTGGAGTTGCAAAATCGTCATATTACAACGTGGCCAGTAAAAAGTGATTCTGGCAAGAAGCATGAGCGGGACCCTTAATCAGTCAGGTGGGGAGGGACAGGGACGACGGAGAGGAGCAGGTCTCGGTGTTTCTCGAGGATTGCCTATTTGCAAGGGGTGAAATAAAACACCCTGGGGAACCCGAGCAATGCCTAAGAGGGGAGCGTCAATATTCGCACCCAGGGCCGG
>PVIY010007700.1:8977-81093 GCA_004026745.1 Myrmecophaga tridactyla | reverse complement strand
AGGGCTTCTCTCTCAGCTGGAAGGGCACATGGCGAAGACGGCATCATCTGCTAGCTTACTCTCCTGGCTTCCTGTTTCATGAAGCTCCCTGGGAGGCTTCTTCCTTCTTTATCTCCAAAGGTCGCTGGCTGGTGGACTCTCTGCTTCGTAGTGTTGCTCTCTCTGAGTCTCTTTCTCCAAAATCTTTCCTCTTTTATAGGACTTCAGAAACTAATCAAGACCCACTCAAATGGGTGGAGACATATCATCCCCTAATCCAATTTAACAACCATTCTTAACTAAATCACATCAACCAGGGAGATGATCTCATTACAGTTTCAAACATACAGTACTGACTAGAGATTATTCTACCTTTATGAAATGGGACTTACATTAAAACATGGCTTTTCTTAGGGGGCATACTTCTGTTCAAACCAGCACATCTACTTAATGCATAAGAATAGCCTCCAGGATAACCTCTTGACTCTGTTTGGAATCTCTCAGCCATTGACACTTTGTCTCATTTCACTGTTCCCCCTTTTGGTTGAGAAGGTTTTCTCAATCCCTTGATGCTGGGTCTCAGCCCATTCTAGAGTTTTTCTCAATCCCTTGATGCTGAATCTCAGCTCATTCTGGGACTTCTGTCCCACGTTGCCAGAAAGAGCCACACCCGTGGGAGTCATGTCCCACGTAGACAGGGGGAGGGTGGTGAGTTGCTTGTTGTGTTGGCTGGAGAGAGAGGCCACATCTGAGCAACAAAAGAGGTTCTCTTGGGGGTGACTCTTAGGCCTAATTGTAAGTAGGCTTGACTTATCCTTTGTGGGGTTAAGTTTCATATGAACAAACCCCAAGACTGGGGGCTCAGCCTATAGCTTTGGTTGTTGTCCACACTGCTTGTGAGAATATCAAGAATTCAACTTGGGGAAGTTGAGTTTTCCCCCATTCTCACCATTCCCCGAAGGGGACTCTGAAAATACTTTTCCACTCACTGATCAAATCACTCTGGGATTCATTGGGGCATCACCTGGACAAACCAACAAAATCTCATGTCCTACCCAAGGTTCCATGTACTTATGGTGTTCAACCAACTATCTACATAAGTTATATTAAGAGATGCACTAGTCAAAATATAAATTTTGTACCAAATAAGCATTTGGTCTCACACATAAGTTGAAATTTTAAAATATTAATTGCCATCTATTTTTAACACCCTGTGGTAATGACATTCTTTTGTTCTTCCTCATGCAAAAATATTTTTTAAATTTGTACATTTAGTCACTATCATTATACACTCTAGGCATTCCTAGATTATACCATCTCAGTCTTTATCATCTGTCTTTCTTTGTGATTTCATATATGCCCCCAGCCCTCCTCCTTCTATCATTCTCACATTCAGCTTCATTCAGTGTTTTAATATTATTACAGTTAGGTAGTTTTGTGCTGTCCATTTCTGAGTTTTTATATTCAGTCCTGTTGCACAATCTGTATCCTTTCAGCTCCAATTACCCAATATCTTACCCTATTTCTATCTCCTGATGGTCTCTGTTACCAGCGAAATATTCCAAGTTTATTCACTAATGTCAGTTCATATCAGTGAGACCATACAGTATTTGTCCTTTTGTTTTTGGCTAATCACATTCAGCATAATGTCCTTAAGGTCCATCCATGTTGTTACACACTTCATAACTTTATTCTGTCTTACAGCTGCATAATATTCCATCTTATGTATATACCACAGTTTGTTTAGCCACCCATCTGTTGATGGACATTTTGGCTGTTTCCATCTCTTGGTAATTGTAAATAATGCTGCTATAAACATTGGTGTGCAAATGTCCATTTGTGTCCTTGCCCTGATGTCCTTTGAGTAGAGACAGCATATATATGGGTCCTGTTTTTTAATCCATTCTTCCAGACTATATCTTTTGATTGGGCAGTTTAATCCATTAACATTCAGTGTTATTACTGCATGGGTAGTACTTTCTTCTACTATTTTGCCTTCTGGATTTTATATGTCATATCTAATTTTCCTTCTTTTTACCTTTACTCATAGTCTTCCCTTCTACACTCTTCTCCACACCTCTCTCTTCTGTCTTCTTATCTGTCTCTAGTGCTCTGTTTAGTATTTCTTACAGAGCCGGTCTCTTGGTCACAAATTCTCTCAGTGATTTTTTGGTCTGAAAATGTTTTAATTTCTCCCTCATTTTTGAAGGACAATTTTGCTGGATATAGAATTATTGGTTGGCAGTTTTTCTCTTTTAATAATTTAAATATATCATCTCACTGTCTTCTCGCCTCCATGGTTTCTGCTGAGAGATCTACGCATAGTCTTATTGGGCTTCCCTTGTACGTGATGGATTGCTTTTCTCTTGCTGCTTTCAAGGTTCTCTCTTTCTCTTTGACCTCTGACATTCTGATTAGTAAATGTCTTGGAGTACATCTATTTGGATCTATTCTGTTTGGGGTATGCTGCACTTCTTGGATCTGTAATTTTAAGTCTTTCATAAGAGTTGGGAAATTTTCAGTGATAATTTCCTCCATTATTTTTTCTCCTCCTTTTCCCTTCTCTTCTCCTTCTGGGATACCCACAACACGTATATTCATGTGCTTCATATTGTCTTTCAAGTCCCTGAGTCCCTGCTCATATTTTTCCATTTTTTCCCTATATTTTCTTTTTCTTGACAGATTTCAGATGTTCCATTCTCCAGTTCACTAATACTATCTTCTGTCTCTCGAAATCTACCATTGTAGGTTTCCATTGTTTTTCATCTCTTCTGCTGTGCCTTTCATTCCCATAAGCTCTGTGATTTGTTTTTTCAGACTTTCGATTTCTTCTTTTTGTTCATTCCTTGCCTTCTTTATATCCTCCCTCAATTCATTGATTTGGTTTTTGATGAGGTTTTCCATGTCTGTGTGTATATTTTGAATTAATTGTTTCAACTCCTGTATCTCATTTGAATTGTTGGTTTGTTCCTTTGACTGGGCCATATCTTCAATTTTCCTAATGTGATTTGTTATCTTTTCCTGGTGTCTAGGCATTTAATTACCTTAATTAGTTTATTCTGGAGATTGCTTGCACTTCTTTTACCTAGGTTTTCTTGCTGGATGAATTTGTTGTCTATCTGTTCTTTGACATTCAGTTCAGCTTTATCTGGACTTCTAGCTTAAGTTTTGTTTAACAGAGGAGAATTTTTAGCTCTTGTTTTCTTGTTTCTTGCCCTGCTTGTATGGTGCCTTCCCCCCCCCCCCCACACCCTTAGGAGGGTCTACTTAGGTATTATAGACCCCAGCCAGATTTTCCCAGACCAAACTGGCCTCCTATCAGGAGGAAAGAGTCACCTGTGTCGGTTTTCCCTGAGGGTGAGACCCAGCAGGTCAAAAGACTTTCCTGTGATGTCTCTGGTCTCTGTTTTTCTTATTCTGCCCAGTATGTGGTGCTTGTGTGCCTGCAGGTCCCACCAGCATAAGATGGTGCTGTACCTTTAACTTTGGCAGACTCTCCCTGCTGGGGGCATGGTGGTGACACAGGAGAGGTTGTAGGCTGGTTTTAATGGCTTCAAATTACCAAGCTCTGGTGTCTCAATTCCTTGAGGGAGGGATTCCATCTGAGTTAGGATTCACCCCTCCCCTGGGGAAGGTACAGGCTCCAGACAAGCCCACAAGCAAGCTTGTTTCTGCCTATGCCTGGGGCAGTTGCAGCCTGAGAAGCCCTGCCACTGTATCCAAAGGCAGTCAAGCCTTTGTAGAAACACAGCCAGAAAAACCTCTGTTTCCTTCTGTTTTTCTTTTTCCGTCAGTGCTGCCCCCTTGGCGCCTGGGTAAAAATGAGCGACCTCCACTTTGACCAGGTTCACCTGAGCTGGGGGCCTATTTTTAGTAGTCAGAATTTGTTAATTAAATCCACAACTGGTGTTTGGTTGGGCTCAGCCCCTGCTGCTGGTCAAGTCTCTTTTCTTTCCCCTCTGGGAAGCAGCCTATGGGGGAGGGGCGCCGGCTGCCACGGCTTGGGGAACTCACAGTTCTGGGGGGACTTGCAGCCGGTCCAACTGGTCCAGACTGAGGTATGCTGTGTATCCAGTCACTGACGTGGCCCCGGGAGCTGTTCTGTATTGTTTCTGGTTATTTAGTAGTTGTTCTGGAGGACGAACTATAACGTGCACATTGCTAAGCCGCCATCTTGGCCTGGAAGTCTCCATTTTGAATTTTTAAGAAGATTGATTAATTTTCTTTCAGAAGACTATTGGGGATGGGAAAAAGTGAAATGACTTGGCTGAGTGTTGGGGAGGTAGGGGAAGGGGTAGTAACTATTTCTGGAGCCTCAGACAGCCCATCAGACTGGGGCTTCAACCCTCATCCATCATCAATCCACAACCTCTGGCATCCTGTTCCATTGGTTTAATTTAAATGGATTGGAGTTATAAACTTTTCTTCTTCTAACATTTTGAAATCACCTACATTGATCACTACCTAGGCCTGGCCCCTGTGCCCTATTCAGAAAGGGCACACATTAAGAATGTGCTTCTATCTATAGATTCTCCATTTGTCTAAGCTATGCTCTTTCTTAGCCCACTTCCTCCCATGGATAGCCACAATCAAAGCTGTTCTAGTTTGCTAGCTGCCAGAATGCAATATACCAGAAACAGAATGGCTTTTAAAAAGGGGAGTTTAATAAATTGCTAGTTTACAGTTCTAAGGGTGTGAAAATGTCCCCATTAAAGTAAGCCTATAGCAATGTCCAAATTAAGGCACCAAGAAGAGGTTACCTTCATTCAAGAAAGGCCAATGAAGTTCAGAGTTTCTCTCTCAACTAGAAAGGCATGTGGCAAACATGGCATCTCCTAGTTTTCTCTCCAGGCTTCTTGTTTCATGAAACTCTTCTGGAAATGTAGTTCTTCTTCATCTCCAAAGGTCTCTGGTGATATGGGCTCTGGCTCTCATCATTTTCGTGCCTCTAAAAAGGGACTCTCTCTAAAATATTTCCTCTATTATAGGATTCCAGTCAAGGCCCACCTGGAATGGGTGGAGTCACGTCTCTCTCTAATCAAAAGTTAATACCTGCAGTTGGGTGAGTCACATCTTCATGGAAACAAAAAAAAGCTCCCAGCCAGCAGTACAGATTGAGGATAAAAGGACATGGCTTCTCTAAGGTCCACTGCCAGCACAAAAGATTCAAACCAGCACAAACCTGGGAGAATTTCCTACCAAGAATCCTTGATCCCGAGTATGGGGCAGGAGGGGGCTTCAGCCTATTAGGGCTCACATTCTCTATTCAGTTTCTTTTTTTTTTTTTTCCCCTCTCCCTCCTCATCCCCCAGACTTCATGTTCTAGGATTTGAGTTTCAAAATGATTGGGAGAGAAAGTGTGTTTTCCTAGAGACTAGAAATTCTCACTGATCTGGAAAGATCCAGTTTTACTTCTCTAATTTATTGGAGCTTCATTTAGCATCAAGGAGGACAATTTTCTTCCTTCCCTTCCTTCTTTCCATTTTCTTCCTCTCCTGTACCTTTTCTTCTCTTTTTTTTCTTCTCTCCATCCCTTCCTTATTTTTTTCACTCATTCATATGTCATTTGTTGAGAATTTTCTTTTGAGGGCTCTATCAGAAGGCATGCTCAGCAAGATGGATAGTGGAGGTCATCTTGGAGCTGCTCTGATATTTTTAGTATTCAGTATTCAGTATTCAGTATGGTTCAGAAGTGTCAGAACTACCAACCTGGAGTTGAGCATCTCAATATATTATGTTCTGAGAGAGTATTTTTACTATTATTGTTAGTATCCTTTTTTTACCCTGCTGTGAATACTGAGCCGTTCAGTATTCAGTACGGTTCAGAAGTGTCAGAACTACCAACCTGGAGTTGAGCATCTCAATTTATTATGTTCTGAGAGAGTGTTTTTACTATTATTGTTAGTATCCTTTTTTTACCCTGCTCTCTCAATACCAGCTTTCCTAGTTGTAGGTAACTACCTGATTTTTCATCCATATTTTAATTTTAGCCAATGGTGCTATTTCTTTGAGCCCCAATTCAGCATTCCAAGTCAGTATCATAACTCTGAGAAGAGGAAGAATAGGGCATGGGCCCAGGGTTCAACATGAATAGCTCACAATAATTATTTTGTAAGCCCTGAATTGAGTTTGCATCAAAAACCAGGCTTCATGGCCAAGGACAGGACAAGACTTTGGCAATGATTGTGAACCCCAGACAAAAAATATAAGGAGTGGGCAGATAAAGTTAGTATATTACTTTATGACATAGTCTCTGAGATTAGAGATACTTGAGGTCAGTGACTGTGATTTATTTGTCCTTGAAACAGTGTGAAGCTCAGCATCTGGCATATAGAGCTATGAACCCTTTGAATAACATTTATGAATAAATAAATGAAAAAGTATGTGCATGACACTGGTTATAGAGAAGAGAAATTAGAGGTGAGAAGCACATTCAAAAGACTTTTATAGTGAGATAAATGACATGGTGATTGGTCACATATGGAGAGAAAGAGATAATAAAAACCAATTCACAGTTTATTATTAAAACTTTGTGGGATGAGGAAACTAAGTCTCTAGAAATAAAGAGTTAGATAAGGGAAGTAGATTAAGGTGGCAAGGGGAGATACCAAAATTTATTGTAGATATGGTGAAATTGCATTGATCCTGGGAAATCCAGTTGAACAAACAGAGTAGAGAGCTAAAGACAGTGGATGGGAAATCAGGACAGGTCAGAGCTGGAGGTGGGATTTGGGAGTCCTCTTCTAATAGGTCATAGTTGCTGTGGGAGGGAATTAAATGCCTGTTGGAGAGAGTGCAGAGAAGATAAAAGAATGATGGAAAAATGTGACTTGATGAGAAGTTATTTCTTATATGTGCTTAATAGGTTAGTCTAAGTATGCTTCAGTGCCATAGCCAATTAAATTAGTTATGGTACCATTTCCAATGCCACATATCAGCTTCTAATCATTACTGCCTAAAAATATTCCTGTTTGAGGGGTTGCAAGGGTAGTTCAGTGGTAGAATTCTTGCCTGCCATGCAGGAGACTCGGGTTTGATTCCTGGCCCATGCACTCCCTACTGCTTTCCCCACCAAAAAAAAAAAAAAAAAAAAAAAAAAAAAGAAAGAAAGAAAGAAAGAAAATTCAACAAATGGTGCTGCAATAATGGAATAGTCACATGGAAAAATAAAGAATGAAATGTGACCCCTACCATACAGCATACAAAAGAAAAAAGAGAGAGAGAGAAAAAAAGAGAGAACAATATTCCTGTCTGAAAGCAAAAGATGAGTTCTTATATGTGGTATCGAGATCCACCCATTCATTCATCCACCCATCCCTTGAACCATCCCTTCCATTCATACATCTATCCATCTAATTTTCCATTCATCCTTTCATCTACCTACCAACCTATTAACACATCCATAATTTTTCCAACATTTATGAAATGACTATTCTAGGATAGGCCAAGGAACAGAGAGTTATAAAAAGCACTACTGATAAAAAGCTTGACACAGTTGATATTAAAGTGAAATTCAGAATTTTATTTGGAGCAAAATTGACAAACAGCCTTAAACCCTGAAAGTGATATTTGGAAATTTTCCTTCTTACTTCTATAGCCCCTGGGGAAATAAAGCTGAAGAGGGATTTCAGAACATTCAGAGCTCTGAAAATGTTTCATAAACCTCAGTAGGGAGCTTTAGGTACTCCCCTCTCTCTTCTGTCACTCAGTAATTCCTCTGTCCCCTGGGTCTTGAACTTGTTCAACTTATTCACTTCACTGTCCATGGAAATTATAGTAACCAGTCTTTGTAATATGCGTGGGGAACTGTGGGCAGATTGAGTACCATTTGGGAGGAGGAGGTGATTTGTCAGTAGAGTTTTCATTATAGACCCTGGAGAGGGAAATGTGGAAAATGTGTAGGGATGGGGACAGCCAAAGGAACAGAAGGAGTAAACTCAGCTTGGCCTATTACTTAGGCCTGGGCTGGTGGGAGGTCTCATTCTATTTCTTTATTCTTCCTCTCTTCTTCTTTCCTCTTCTCTCTCATTCTCTTGTTACTCTTCCACCATCTGCTACCCTCTTTCTGCTGCAGTTAAATCACTGTCCCATTCCAGCTCATCTTGCTTCAACTTCTGGCCAGATTTAGGGTAATCTATGTCCTCTCTTTGGTGGGACATAGTGAGCTGAGTGTTGAGTCAGCTCAGTCTCCATCATATTTGTATTCTTGGTCCCTGTTCTGCCAAAATAGAAGGGAAGGTCAAGATGGTCTGTGCTTATAATTGGATGGAGAAGTCATTTCTTCTCTCTTTATAGGTCATTTATAGGAATCAACCATGAGGGAAAATTCTGAAAGACCCCATATACAAGAATCTGCTCATAGTGTGTCCAGGGGCACCAACTCCTCGCCATGTCCACCTCCTTTTACTTCTGCTGCAGACTGTATAGAAACCTGCAGTGTACACAATCGCAGTGCCCCTGTGGTGATTTTCTCTTCTATAGCCACTTCTCTCCCTAGAATGCTCTTGTTACCAGTTCAGTGAAGCTCCTGCCCAAGCATTGGTCTCTGGTACAACCCCCAAAACAAAGCAAAACTTAGAATAAAATCGAGAATCCCAGAATTCCATATTCTGGTGATCCTTTCAGAGTTGGCCATCTGCTAATTTAATGTTTTTCTTTAGTTAGGGGATCCTTACTTTATAGGAGGTGCTTGGAGAGCAATGCCTTCCCTAGAAGGACTAATAGAAAAACAGTGACATTTCAGGCTCTATGGTGGGCTGATGGGGAGATACTGTGAGGTAGAGGCTCTTCTCAGAGCCCCTTGAAGCTCTGATTGATGCCTGCTCTGGCTAGGTTGGTCTTGCAAAAGGCAGGGTGATTAAGAGCAGACTTAGGAATTAACAGGCTTGGTTTCGACCTGGCTTTCACTTCTTTAAGATATCTTCTTTTATTTCCCTAAGCCTCAATTTCTTCTGCCTTACCAAAATGCAGATGGTTCCTGTCTGAGTTAATGTGAGGATTAAATGGGATGGTAACAATAGCTATCTACATATGGATGCTTAGTGTACACCAGAAAATAGTTTAAGTGATCTCTTCAGGAATTATATCATTTAATTCCTACAGCTACATTATCTCCATTTGGCAGCTGAGACAGCTGAGAAAGCCCTTTACAGAGGGGCTGTGCTGGTTTGAAAGGATGTATGTCCCCTAGAAAAGCCATGTTCTAATCCAAATCCCACTTTGTAACAGCAGAATAAGAAGCTAGCAGATGATACCATGTTCGCCATGTACCCTTCCAGCTGAGAGAAAAGCCCTGACTGTGTTCGCCATGTGCCTTCTCACTTGAGAGAGAAACCCTGAACTTCATTGGCCTTCTTAAACCAAGGTATCTTTCCCTAGATACCTTTGATTGGTCATTTCTATAGACTTGTTTTAATTGGGACATTTTCTCAGCCTTAGAACTGTAAACTAGCAACTTATTAAATTTCCCTTTTTAAAAGCCATTCTATTTCTGGTATATTGCATTCCAGCAGGCAGCAAACTAGAACAGGGGCTAAGTAACTTGCTCACATTAGCAAGTGACAGAATTGGTGTAGCTGTGATGTCAAACAGTTTACCATGCCAACTCCTGGAAAATGAGTCTAAAGCCCTTGGCATTTGGTTAGAACCAAGTAAATATTAACCATTATCATACAAATACCACCCCCCTCCAAAAGCCTAAATTTACGGAGCACTTTTACTCACTTCTTCATTCATTCACCCAGTTACTAGGATATAAGCTCCATGAGCGCAGGGATTTTTGTCTGTTTTTATTTACTGTCACATCCCCAGAGCCCAGAATAGTGCTTAGTACAGAAAGGCACTTAAGAAATTCATAAATGAATGCTTCACGCACTCATCCATCCATTCATTCTGTCAATAAAGGTGTATTGAGCACCTACTATATGCCAAGCTCTGTACCACATGTCCAGATAAGATACAGAGTTTGACCTTGGGGAGCTCATAGTCTGATGGGGGAAGCAGAACTTGTGAACTAGTAACTCAATTTCAATATGATGCATGCATGGGTGCTGCCCAGTGCTGGGGTGAATGGAGAAAATGTCTCTCTTTTCTTTTGTGTTGTCTGCTTTTCATTTAGTGCTGCCACCTGATATCTCTCCAGGCTGCAATTTCCTAGCCACTAGGGTTAACCTGCATTTGGCTGGATTAGATACAATTTCCTGCAAAGGGGGGAGGCTAGAAGTGTTTTTCTATGCAGGCTGTGTGCTGTACAACTCCAGGGGGTGTCGTTAATGTAGACTATGACGGAATGGTGCCCTCATAGTTGTGCAATGTGGCAGCCCTGTGACAGCTGCCTTTACAGCCAAGTCTGAATCATTTAATTTAGTGACTGGGAGGTTGCAGATGCCTTAGATAAAACTTTTGAGGGTGCCTCCCAATGCATTTTCTGGGTCCCAGAAACCTGTGTGGAGAGGTAGGGCATGGTCCAGTGAGCAGTGAGAACATACTGCACTAACAAAGGAAATGAGCCCCAGTGGGATCCTGCTGCTGCTTAAGCCTAGTTGGACATAGGTCACACTAACATCATTGACACTCCAGGGATATAACTGCAACCTCCAGGTTTCTCTGTATGCAACCTCAGCTCCCTTTTATTTGCCATATTCCCTCAACTCAGCACCATGTTGGGGTCTAAAGGGGCAGCTGCATGTCCAGCCCTTGGCAACCTTGTAAAATTGAAGTTGGCAGTGTACTGGTCTGAGAGGATTATGTACCCTAGAAAAGTCATGTTTTTTTCTTTCTCTTTTTGGCATGGGCAGACACCGGGAATTGAACCTAGGTCTCTGGCGTGATAGGTGAGAACTCTGCCTACTGAGCCACTGTGGCCTGCCTGAAGTGCCGTGTTTTAATGCTGGTCCATCTTGTGGAGGCAGTGTTTCTTTTAAGCCTTATTCAGCACTGTAGGTTGGAAACTTGATTAGATTATTGCCACAGGGATGTGGCTCCACCCATTCCTGGTGGGTCTTGATTAGTTTACTGGACTCCTTTAAAAGTAGAAACATTTTTGGAAAAGCTGGAGGGCCATAAGAACTATAAGAGCTCACATAGCCAGAGGACTTTGGAGATGAAGAAGGAAAACGCCCCTGGGGAACCGTCATGAAACAAGTAGCCTGTGAGAGAAAGCTAGCAGGTATTGCCATCTTTGCTATGTGCCTTTCCAGTTGAGAGAGAAACCCTGAATGTCATTGGCCTTCTTGAACCAAGGTATCTTTTCTTGGGTGCTTTAGATTGGACATTTCTGTAGCCTTGCTTTAATTTGGACATTTTCATAGTCTTAGAAATGTAAACTAGCAACTTAATAAATTTCCCTTTCTAAAAGCCATTCTGTTTCTGGTATATTGCATTCTAGCAGCTTGCAAACTAGAACCACAGGTTTTTGCATTCATTCATTCATTCATTGTTTGTTTGTTTCAAGTCTTCCCATGCTTTCCCAGGTCTCTCCTATGGATGAGGGAAGTTTGTGAAACATTACCTGGGAGAGGAGCAGGTTAAATAACAGGTGGGCCCTTGAACACAGGGAGCTCTGGACACAGAGCCAATGTCTTTTAGTTTCTAGATATCAGGGAATAAGCTCTGGGGGTGTACAGTTGTCGAATTCTCACCTGTCATGCAGGAGACCTGGGCTCAATTCCCTGCCCATGCACCCCCCACTAAAAAAAAAAAGTTGTGAATAAAATTCCCTATGATATGCCTTTTCAAAAAAAGAAATAAACCCCAACCCATGGCAAAGCCAAGAGTGCCTAACATCTTGAGTCTCCCTGGGATTAAAAAAGTTAAACTTTCATTAAGTCTGACTCCCTGGGGGCCATGTTAATTAGAGTAATTCTAGCTGCTGTAACAAATAAACCCCCAAAGTATACATGACATAAAACATTAGAAGTGTATTTCTTGCTCATTAACAGTCAAATGCAGTGGATGGTTTTTCTTTGTGAAGTGTTTAGAGACCCAGGTTTCTTATAACATGTGGCTCTACCATCTCCCTAGGGCAGTGGGTCTCAATTCTGGCTGAACATTAGAATTGCTTGAATACTAATAAAAACAGATACCTGACTCCCATCCCAGAGATTTATTTCATTGTTCTGTGATGTGGCCCTGGAATCAGGATTTTTAAAAGCTTTGAATGATTCTAATGTGCAGCCAAGGTTGAGAACCACTACCGTCATGTCTTGGACTACTCTGCTTTCGGCCTTCAGAAGGGGAAAGAAACAGCGAAAATCCTGCCTCTGCTTCTTAAAGTGCCCAGTCCAAGGTGATGGACATAATTTCAGCTTAACTTATCTGTTGGCAAGAACTAGTCACATGGCCACCCTGGAACTGTGGTCCCTGGTTGAGCTGATGTTTCACGTCACAACAGGAATGGTTGTATACTATGAAAAAGGAACACGTACTTTTGGTAGGTTATTCAGCTGTGTCACAGGGGCTGACAGGGTGACTTCCCCTGATCCCAGGAGACCTGACCTGTGCCATATAAGCTTGGAGTTACTGTTGAGGTGACCTTACTTTATAAGAGGAGCTAGGAGTGAAATGCTTTACCTTGAAGGGCTAATAGCAAACTGAAATTTCAGGCTCTGTGGTTAGTTGACGGGGAGACATTTTGAGGTAGAGGCTCTTCTCCTTGTGTGTGTGTTTGGGGGGGTGGTATCTCCTGATTGTCCTGGATTTGGGAGCCATGGTCATGCTACATTCTGTGTACATGCTGGTGTTATAGAGCAGTTTGTTTTTTTCTTGTAATGAAGAGTTCAGATTTTGCAGGCAGGTGAACTTGGTTAAAATTGTCACATACAGCTTATCAAACGTGTGATTTGGGGCATGTTAATATCTTTAACCTTCACTTTTCCCAAATGTAAAATATGCATAATTATGCCTACGTTGAAAGGTTTTCTAATAATATTACAAAAAGACATACCTTGCCTTAAAGAAGATAATGTCTGTTATGGTGCTCAAAATGACAGGCATGGGGAAGGTGTGAGATCATTGTAGAATCTTCTCCCTCCACCAAAAGAAGGAGGAAAGGCTGTCTGTAGTGGGAGAGAATGAGGAGGAAGGAGGGAGTCTCAGAGGTCCTTGTGGGCTGGGACCATGCTTTTCCTATCAGATTGGAACAATCGAACTGGCCTCCCCCAACAGGTTAGGTGCTCTTGGAAAGTTGAGGGTCAGGATCCTCTTGAGAGTCCAGGGGATCCAAACAGAACGCAAGCTACCTCCTTTTCTCTCTGCAATCCTCCTTCCCCAGCAGTAGGAGGAGAGCTTCCTCCTAGAGC
Source organism: Myrmecophaga tridactyla (assembly GCA_004026745.1). Lineage (NCBI taxonomy): Eukaryota > Metazoa > Chordata > Mammalia > Pilosa > Myrmecophagidae > Myrmecophaga > Myrmecophaga tridactyla. The sequence continues at coordinate 67,816 of PVIY010007700.1, read as the reverse complement.
CTCAGCAGCTTGGGTGAGAGACCCCCTTCCAGGAAAAGGAATGTTTAGATGGGATTGGGGCCCATGCTGAGCCTGGCTGCAGGTATCCTGCTGGGGTTGCTCAGGCAGCCCCTATGCCTGTGGATAGGGGAGATGGCAGAGATTGCAGGAAACTTTCCTGGTAGTACTGGCAAATAAATAACTGGGTGCAGGCAACACAGCCTGTCCCTTCCTAGCCTGGAGTGTGACAAATCTAGCTTTGTGGAACTCTAATTCCGTGTATGTGCATGTGGGTATGTGCATAGGGGACAGGGTTTGGCATCGGGAAGAGGGAGAGGCCAGGGTAGGAATGGGAAACTGAGTCCTTTGGGGCCTTCCCATTTCTTTTCTCCTTGACTCTTTCCTTCTCAGCTGCCCAGGACTTTGGATTCATCTACCTCCAGGAGGGACTAGACATGAGATGGGGCTGGGGTCACCCCGTGCTCTTCTGGAAGATCATCTCCTGGGACTCAAGACAGCAAAGGTGAAGCAGGCATCTGCTCACTGGTCCTGCCAGTCACAGAGCTGTCAAGTCTGTCCAGTGCCCCAGGCAGGACTACAACATCATCAACACCTCCTGGGAGAATTACTGTTTACTCTATGTGCTACCTTTTGATGTTCTTAAACCCTTATCTTTTTGTTTCTCCTTATATGCAAGAGTTTATAGGTGTACTTTCTGTAATTCCTCATGTAAGTTGCTAAAAATTTGGAGCCCCTAGCATGCACAAGGCATTGTACTTGAAACATACTATCAGGTGATGGTTTAAGCTTCACAATGGTCTTTCAGGGAATGTATTTGTACCTCATTTTTAGAGATGAGAAAATGGGCTGAGAGAAGGTAAGGAATGTGCCCAGGGCCATGTAACTGGTTAAAAGGGGTGGCGCTGCCTAGCTTCAAATTTGCCTCCTCCCTGTGCTGGTTTTCTAAAACATTTTTGCAGATGAACAATGAATTATATAAGACATAGGATGCTACTTTATGAGGCAGCATTTTACAGCCTTGAATACAAATATATCACACTGTCCTTCTGGAAAAGTTATGGTTCTGCAGCAATAGTTAAAAAATTAAACCCTAAAATCCCAACATGCCTACTGTGTCCCCTGGGCCTAAGATTGCGGCTCCCAGATGACACCCCATTATTTTGGTACCATCCTTAGCGAGACTACTCCACCCTCACCCTCCCTCTGACAACTAATTCTACACAATTTCAATTTTTGATTCTCTGAACTGTACTCTCAGCCAATTCTCAGATGGGATTCTCAACCTAGAAGATGGGGTGATAGGTGTGTGAGCCTTCTAAGATGGAAGGGTCAGAATAGCATATTAAATATTATAATTACCTTGACTCTTTTTGTCACAATAGCTGTAATAATTTTAAATAATATTAAAGGGATGCATAAAATGCCTGTATTTATGAAAAAGAAGCAACCCTTTTTCCAAAGGAACTATTTAATCAACTTCTCTTAAAACCCTTTTCTAATTGTTTTTTTTTCTTTTAGAAATGTTGTGCATTTACAAAATGATCATGCATAAAATACAGGATTCCCATACACCACCCTATCACACCTTGCTCTGGCATGGAACATTTGTTATAATTGATGTAAGTTCATTTAAAAATAATTGTGCTATTTTTTTAACAGTAGTTACCTCGTAGAATTGAAATACCTTTGTTATAATTAATGAGAGATTATTAAAATAGTTCTATCATCCATAATTTATATTAGGTGTATTTTTTCACATATACCACCCTATTATTATCATCTTCTATTAGTATTGTACATTTGTTATAATTCATGAAAGAATCTTCTCATACTTGTACTATAAACTACAATGACGTTCCGTGTTGTTCAGTCCTATATTTTATTTTTAACTTTTTATTCTATTAATATATACAACCTAGAGTTTTCCCTTTTAATCACATTCACCTCTATAGTTCAATGCTGTTGATCACACTCACAATAATGTGCTACCATCACCACCACCCATTTTGACACCTTTACCATCAACCTAAATAGAAATTCTGCACAAGTTAAGCATCAACTCTCCATTCTCTAAATCCAAGCTATCTCCTAGTAACCTATATTCTGGTTTCAAAATCCATGAATTTGCTTATTATAATTAGGTCTTCACAGTGGGATTGTGCAATATTTGTCCTTTTGTGTCTGACTTATTTCACTCAGCAGGATGTCCTCAAAGACAAAGTGGGCTGTTGATATTTTGATTGAGATTGCATTGAATTTGTAAGTCAATTTGGGTAGAATTGATAACAATGATATCTAGTCTTACAGTCCATGAACATGAAATGTCCTGTTATTTAGGTCTTTGATTGCTTTTAGCAATTTTTTGTAGTTTTTTTTTTTTTTTGTATGTGTGTATAAGTTCTTTACATCCTTGGTTAGGTTTATTCCTAGATATCTGGTTATTTTAGTTGCTATTGTAAATGGAATATTTTTCTTGATTCCTCCTCAGATTGTTCATTACTAACATATAGCAACATTACAGATTTTTGAGTGTTCATCTTGAATCCTGCCACTTTGCTGGATTCATTTATTAGCTCTAATAGCTTTGTTGTAGATTTTTCAGGATCTTTCTATATTCAGAATCATGTCATCTGCAAATAGTGAAAGTTTTATTTCTTCCTTTCCAATTTGGATGACTTTTATTGCTTTTTCTTGCCTAATTGCTCTGGTTAGAACTTTTAGCACAATGTTGAATAACAGTGGTGACGGTGGGCATCCTTGTCTTGTTCCAGATATTATAGGGAGAACTTTCAGTATTTCACTATTGAGTATGACTTTAGCTACGGGTTTTTAAAAAATATATGCCCTATATCATTTTGAGGGAGTTTCAGTCTATCCCTATCTTTCAAAGTGTTTTTATCAAGAGGGGTGCTGGATTTTGTCAAACACCTTTCCTGCATCAATCGAGATGATTGTGTGGTTTTCCCCTTCAATTTGGTAATGTATATCTTGCTCTTTTGGGGTTCAATGTTCTGTATATGACTATTAGGTCTAATTCATTTATCATATTATTCAAGTTTTCTGTTTCCTTACTGATCTTCTGTCTAGATGTTCTATGTATTGATTAGAGTACTGTATTGAAGTCACCAATTATTATTGTAGAGACATCTTCCTTCAGTTTATACCAGTATTTGCCTCACATGTTTTTGGGGCTCCATGGTTTGGTACATAGATATTTATGATTATTAATTCTTTTTGGTGGTTCGCCTCGTTCATTAATATATAGGATCCTTTGTCTCTTATAATAGTTTCGCATTTAAAAGTTTATTTTGTCAGTTATTAGTATAGCTATCCCAGCTCTTTTTTGGTTATTGTTTGCATAGTATATCTTTTTCCAATTTTTACTTTCAACCTATTTGTGTCTTTAGGTCTACGGTGAATTTCTTGTAGATAGCATAAAAATGGATCATACTTTTTAATCCATTCTACTAGTCTGTCTTTTGATTGGAGAGTTTAATCCCAAAACATTCAATATTATTACTATAAAGTCAGTACTTACTTCAACTATTTTATATGTCATATCTTATTATTTTTTTCTTTTCTTCTTCTTTTTTTTGGGGTGTGTGGGCATATATGGTACAGAAATTGAACCTGGGTCTACCACATAGAAGGTGAGCATTCTACCACTGAACCACCTGTGCACCCTCATATCTTACTTTTTATGTCTCTCTTTTTATCATTTTATTTACCCTTACTGATAGTTTTCATTTATACACTCCCCTCCAAGCCTCTTTTTCTTGTCTTTTCCTTTCAGCCTGCAGAATTTCCTTCGATATTTGTTGTAGGGCAAGAAATATTTGTTGACAAACTCCCTCAGTTTCTGTTTATCTGTTAATATTTTAAACTTCCCTCATTTTTGAAGGACAGTTTTCCAGATAAAGAATTCTTGACTGGTCAATTTTTTTCTTTCAATACCTCAACTTTGGCAGACCACTGCCTCCTTGCCTCCATGGTTTCTGATGAGTAAGCAGCAATTAGTCTTATTGTGGATCCCTTGCATGTGATGAATTGCTTTTCTCTTGCTGCTTTTAGGATTCTCTCTTGATCTTTAGCATTTGACATTGTGATTAGCATGTGTCTTGGAGTAGATCTATTAGGATTCATTCTGTTTGGAGAACATTGTGCTTCTTCTACCTGTGTATTTATGTGTTTCATTAGAGTTGGGAGTTTTTCAGCTGTTGTTTCCTTAGATATTCTTTCTGCCCCTTTTCTTCTCTCTTCTCCTTCTGGGACACCCACGATATGTATGCTTTTGTGCTTTGTGCTGTCATTCCAATCCCTGAGACCCTGCTCAATTTTTCCCATTCTTTTTTTTTTCTTTTTTTTTAAATTTGCATATGGGCAGGAGGCACCAGGGATTGAACTCCAGACCTCCAGCACAGCAGGTCGGAGCTCTGCCTGCTGAGCCACGGCAGCCGCCCCCATTCTTTTCTTGATCTATTCTTCCATCTATAAGATTTTGATTATATTGTTGTCTCCTAGTTTGCTAATTCTTTCTTCTGCCTCTTAAGATTGGCTGTTATTTGCCTCTAGTATTTTAAAATTTCTACTATTTTGCCTTTAGTCCCTATTATTTATGTTATTTCTTTTTATACTTCCAAATTCTTTATGCTCACACAGTGTCTTCTTAATATCCTTTATCTCCTTAGCTAAATTTTCCTTCATCTCCTTAAATTGATTTAAGTGATTTGTTTGAACATCACTAATTAGTGACAAATTCTGTGCCTCATCTGGAGTTTTAATTTCCTAGTATGGCTTGTAATTTTTTTGTAAATGTTTAGGCATCCAATTATCTTGATGAATTTACTCTGAAAGTCAGTTTATCTCTCTTTGCTATGACTTAATGTTAAGGCTCTTCTTTGATGCTTAGATAAACATATTCTAGGATGCTTAGTTAAACTTATTCTAAACCTTTGGAATAACCTGAGTTTAACTGATCAGATTTTTTCAGCTCTCCTTCATTTGCTTCTTGTTCTGGATATGCAGTACAATTTTCAGTAGTGCATGTTTTGTGCATTTGTTTCACCTTCAAGAGAAATCTTCCTCTCCACTGTTCCTTCTCCAGAGAATCTTGATGTGTTGTTTGTTTTTGTTTTGCCTGTATAGTTTTTCTATACTCCTTTTGTTGTCTCAGCTGCTTTTATCTGGAGGGCAACTTCTGGGATGAGGGTCATTCTGGAGAAGACTTTCTCAAGTCAGTTTTTACCAGACAAAATACAGCCAGCCAACTATGAAGGGAGTACAGATCAGCTTCAAAGTGCCTTAGTTAGTGGATCAGGAAGCATGCCAAAAGCCTCTTTGACAGCTTCCTGAAGCTGGCCAGCAAATGTAGCACTTCAGCTAACTGTTCCCCTCAGCCCTGAGTTTTAAAATCACCATCGTCTTGGCTTCTGTCTGGAGTGGGGTTGAAGCAATGGTTGCCTGCCTTTGTCCAGGGCAGGTTGAAATAGTTGTTCAGAGCTAGGACCTGGCAATCTAAATTTCACTAATCAAAAGCTGTAATCAGTGATCAGTTGTGCCCACCTCTGTTCTGGGGGAAGAGCGCTTTATGTCTCTTTTCTGTCTCCAGTAAGCTAGCCAGGGACTGGATCCCAAGGTAGCCCACTGTGATAGTGGGGAATGGGACCTGGCAGCCACTGTGCAGAGAGCAACTCACTGTTCTCCACTAGTTTATCAGCCTCTTCCTCCTGCTCTTCTATAGATACTGTATAGTGTTCTTCTGATTTTTTTTTAACTTTTTATTGTATAGTATAGCATATATACAAAACAAAGAAATAAAAAAGCAATAGTTTTCAAAGCACTCTTCAACAAGTAGTTATAGGACAGATCCCAGAGTTTGTCATATGATCCTCTCATATTTTTCCTTCTAGCTGCTCCAGAATATAGGAGGCTAGAGGGCTGAAACACGTCTTTATCATCACAATGGACTTTTTTTCCTTCTTTTTTTGTGAAAAATAACATATATACAAAAAAGCTATAAATTCAGAGCACAGTACCACAATTAGTTGTAGAACAGATTTCAGAGTTTGACAAGGGTTACAATTTCACAATTTTAGGTTTTTACTTCTAGCTGCTCTAAAATACTGAAGACTAAGAGAGATATCAATTTAATGATTCAGCATTCATATTCATTTGTTAAATTCTATCTTCTCTGTATAACTCCTCCATCACCTTTGATCTTTCCATCCCTCTCTTTAGGGGTGTTTGGGCTATGATAATTCTAAATTTTTCCATATTGAAAGGGTCTGTCACTAATATGGGGTAGGGAGATGGAATTATCCAATATTCTGGAGAGGCTGGGCTAGGTTTCAGGACTTGTCTGGACCAGGGACCCATTTGGAGGTTGTAGGTTTTTGGAAAGTTACTCTAGTGCCTGGAACCCTTGTGGAATCTTATATATTGCCCTAAGTGTTCTTTAGGATTGGCTGGAATGGTCCTGGTTTGGGGTTGACAGGTTATGATAGGTAGCAAGGTCTAATTGAAGCTGGCATAAGAGCAACCTCTCAAGTAGACTCTCAACTCTATTTGAACTCTCTCTGCCACAGATACTTTAGTATTTACATTTCTTTTCCCCCTTTTGGTCAGGATGGAATTGTTGATCTCATGGTGCCAGATCTGGATCCATCCCTGGGAGTCATCCCCCATGTTGCCAGGGAGACTCTCACCCCTGGATGTCATGTCCCACTTAGGGGGGGAGGACAATAATTTCACTTGCAGAGTTGGGCTTAGAGAGAGTGAGGCCACATCTGAGTAACAAAAGAGGTCCTCCAGAAGTAATTCTTAAGCATGTCTATAGATAGTTTAAGCTTCTTCACTACCTGCATAAACTTCATAAGAGTAAGCATCTCTGGATGCTGTGTAGTGTTCTTCTGACTTTTGGAACCCCAGAATAGTTTTCTCAGCATTCCTTCCCTGTTCAACAGCCATTTTGGTAGAACAACTGAGTTCTGGAGCTCCCTATTCTGCCATATTCCCTGGAAGTGCCCTCTAATTGTTGTATATACTTGATCTTTTTGAGGGTTCCAAATGTCATGGAACAGATTCTCCTTCATTCCTTTTGTAAATTTTTACTCACTGCAGTTCTGTGCCTGCCTCTTGCTTCCTTTGATATCCTGATTTCTATCTTTTTGATATATACATTAAAAGTGAGGCAAAAGAGCTCTGTTCTAAAATGCTGTGAATGATTGTGCTGATTTGAAAATATTAGGTACCCCAGAAAAGCCATGTTCTAATACTGATCCAATCTTGTGGGGGCAACCATTTCTTTAATCCTGATTCAATATTGTGGGGGGAAATTTTTGATTAGATCATCTCTATGGAAATGTGGCATGCCCAACTATGGGTGTGGCCTTTTGATTAGATGGAGATGTGACTCTGCCCATTCAGGGTGGGTCTTGATGAATTTACCAGCGTCCTTTAAAAGGGGAAACATTTTGAAGAAACCTCAGATGTAGATGCTTAGAGAACATTTAGCTACAGAGCCAACACAAGACTCAGATATTTGGAAATGCAGGGCTCAGCAGACATGCTAGCAGGAGATGCTAAGCAAGCTGAACTCAGAGTTATGTTCCAGAGGAGCCAAGTAAAGGCCCACAGAAGCCAAATGAGGAACCCTTATAGGAAACAGGCTGAAAGCAATGGAACTCAGGAGCAACAGACCAGCAGATGCCAACTACATGCCTTCTCAGCTGACAGAGGTGTTCTGGATGGCATTAGCCTTTCTTGAGTGAAGGTAACCTCTTGTTGGTGCTTTAATCTGAACACTTTCATGGCCTTAGAATTGTAAACTTGTAACTTATTAAATTCCCTTTTTAAAAGCTGTTCCATTTCTGGTATATTGCCTTCCAGCAGCTTTGACAAACTTATACAGTAATGAATCTGAATTTGGCAATCATTCTTCCAGAAGACTGCTTCAAGTGGAGACAGAGGAGACTTGATGGCAAGGGATGTGAAATCACCCACCATGCTAAACACAAAGCAGAGTTAGTAAAGGCTATGTGGAACAGGACAGAGTGGGTGGGTAAGTGGTTGGAGGGAAGGGCATTGTTTTAGTTTGCAAGCTGCCTGAATGTGATATACCAGAAACAAAACAGCTTTTAAAAAGAGAAATTTATTAAGTTGCAAGTTTACATGTTCTAATGCTGTGAAAATGTCCAAATTAAAGCAAGGCTATAGAAATGTCCAATCAAGGCATCCAGGGAAAGATACCTTGGTTCAAGAAGGCTGATGATGTTCAGGGTTTATCTCTTAACTGGAAAGGCACATGGTGAATATGGTGACATATGTTAGGTTTCTCTCAGAGGCTTCTTGTTTCATGAAGCTCCCCCATGGGTGTTTTCCTTCTTCATCTCCAAAGGTCTCTGACTGCATGGGCTCTAATGCTTTTTCCAAAATGTATCCCTCTTAAAGGGCTCCAGTAAGCAAACCACACCTTGAATGGCTGGGGACACATCTCCATGGAAGCCTTCTAATTAAAAGTTACAACAAACAATTGGGTGGGTCACATCTCCTTGGGAACAATCAAAAGTGCTCCCACCCAGCAATATTGAATGAGTATTAAAGAACATAGCCTTTTTGGGGTCCACTACAGATTCAAACTGGCACAGGTACCTAACTGTTCTCCAAGGCAATGGAATCACTGGATGAGGCTTTGACCCTTTGAGACATCGCGTCCAGGGATGTGTATAACCATGGCTTTGGTTCTCTACCAGCTTAAATCCCAAGCTCACAAGCCTTTGGAAAAGATAAACTGCCTATCTAGAAGAAACAAGCAGAAACTTTCTGTAATTCTAACTTTGACTCATGCTAGAACCTCCAAAATGTGTCCTCTTTCATGATCCTGATTTGGCCTTTTCTCAATTCCTTTCTGAGTTACATCATGGTGTCCTACTGAAGCCTAGTATAAAGATGGGCTTTAGGCAGTTCTCAAGGGTAGAGTCCAGGGAATAGTGCTGGTTGCTTGACACCTGGCCAGCAAATTCCAGGAGATGTTCCCATTGCCAAAAATGCCTCCTGCATTGCAGGGCTTTCTGCATCCCCCATAGATAAGGGCCTTAGTTAATGCTGTGCTCCAAGGAGCCTCATAAACTCCTTCAGAACCTCAGTGTTTTGATCTGTTGGCTCCTTGTTGTAGAAAACAATATCATGCAGAGGTTAGGAATCCTGCCCTTGGAGTTAGGGCACCTAAGTTTGAATATCTACAGTTTGAATTGCAGGTTGTAACTTTGAGCAAGTGACTTCCTTTCTGGGCCTTAGTTTTCCCATGTGCAATATGAAAGCAATAACATGATTAGATGAGATCATCCATAAACCACGTGGCATATAACAGTCTCTCTACAACCATTATTCTTAGTACTCTATGGAGACCCTAGAAAGATACTTCCTGGCAATCAGTGAACAATATGACACCTTCTGAGACTCTGTCTCTATTCCTCTTTGCCTCCCTACTTTTCTTCATTGAGGTATGTAAAACTATTGCCAAATGAATTAGTTGCAATGAAAACATTAAACTATTTTAAAAAAATGATAAAGGTGCCTATGTTATTCTCCAACACAAACCAAAACACAAAGCAGCAACAACCAAAGACACATATGCATACACACTACACAGGTGAGTGGGTAGTGGGAGAATCTGGTTTGTGGACAGTAATCTCCATACTCATATGACTTTAGGATTGAGGAATGCTGTCCCATTCAATAGGAGTGCAGATTGTTCTGTCTTTCTTGGAATCGCTTTTCCCTACAAGCAGCCTGGATTAGCAAGGGCCAGTGAGAAGGAACCCCACTAAATTGGGCAAACTTGCTTGGAAACCTGGGCAACCATGCTTAGCAACCATGTCTGGTTCCCGGTATCTCTGTCCCCCAACCTTGTCTACCATCTAGTTAATATTTACAGTCCCAGTTTGCTGCTCCAGTTGAAAAAGCCAGACGTGATCACAAATTGCCTCGTAAAAGAAATTCAATTTAGAAAGCCTTATTCACTAAGGATTTATGAGCTAACTCTTCACACTCTGGAAGTCTGGAGTTTTATTTTAAATCAGAGTTAGTTGTGAACCCAAACTAGCTGAATAATTCCATCCTTGAGATAGCAGGCCACTTGGAGACAAGGGTTTTTCAGCTGCCACCCATTTCCCCCTTGGCTTATGGTCTCCAGGAGGGTGTGTGTGTGTGTGTGTGTGTGTGTCTTTCCCCAGGGTGTGGCCACCCAGGTATGCCCATCCATAAGAGCTGAGCCAGAAAGCCTTAAGCTTCAACCATATGAAAAGAGATGTTGAAGATAGGGTGGGTCAGACATTTCTGCAGTTTCAGTGCCCAAGGAGATTTATCATAAGATTTGCAGGTAGTGCAAATTCTACAAATGGCCCAAGGGAGGGTGGAATAATGAGAAAAGGTCATACCTGAAGAATTAAATACCAGTAGGAGGCAACCTTCCAAGGTGGTCTTGAGGGGGCCACATGAATAATCACCAGACAAAGGGCATAAAAAGTAAGTGGGAGATGTTCACAGGATGCCAGTTCACAGGTATGGGATGGTCAGGGAAGGCTTTATGAAGAGACAGGATTTTAACTGGACCTGCAAGGATGGGTGTTATTTGGACAGGCAAAGAGGAAAGGGCAACACTTCAAGTGAGGAATATTAAAAACCTCCTTTTGCTTTGGATTTTATGTCTGCCATTGAAAGAGAAAATGTTTACAGATTTCAGATTTGTGCTCAGTTTTAGCTGTATGCGTCCACGCCAAGTATTTGGGAACATAAGAAAAAAGCTTATCAGAGAGTTGTCTCTACCTCCTCCTCCTTTTTACCCTCCCACTTAAGCCTTAAGAACTAAATAACTAATGCAGACTCAAGGGAAAAAGAAAAGTTGTAAGTTATTTATGTATTTAATATCAAACTGTTCACCTGTCCCCTGAATTTTGTTGGGGTGCACTTCAATAATCCTGAAATCCATAAATCTGAATAATCAAATCCAAAGACCTCTAAGAACGAAGGAGAGGAGTTGGCACCAAACTTGTGAACATTACCCTGTAGCAGACACAGCAGGGTCATTCTCTTGACAGAATCTATACTGAGTTGTAGTTTTGTGAAAATTGAGGTTGTTGATGAGGCAAAACTAGGGAAGCGGGGAATAGGGATGGAGGGAGGGAGCATTGCTTGAAGCTGACACTCTGAAAAGTTCCTGAAAAGAGGAAGGAGATAGCAGAATCAACAGTCTGGGGCTTCTCAGGGTAGAAACAACTGCCTTGCACCTTGAATATGATGCTGGGATAACAAGAAAATGGCTGAAAGATGTATGCTTTGTTCCTTTTAATAAGTTAGTGAAGAATTTTAGAAAGGTTTCTCTAAAAGCTGGTCATCAATGCACAAGCATGAGAAGGGATAAGCTTTGGTTGTGTACAAGAGAGGGGAGTATGGGGAAAGAAGCCTGTGGACCTTTCCTGGGGGTTTACTGTATTAGGAGCTCTCAACCATGGAATCTTTTGATAACCGCAGTCCTGGGTAGGCATTGCTTTCCATTTTTCCTTTGGGGAAATGTGGCTCAGAGAGATTAAGAACTTGCTTTTAGTCACATAGTTACTCAGTAGCTGAGGAACAATCTGAACCCCATCTTGACTATACTAAGTCGCACCTCTGCTTATGTAGAAACCTTCTTTCTCCTCAATGTTGCACATTGGAAGTTGTATTATTTCATTTTCTATGGGTCCTTTGCTAGACTGTCTGAAATAAAACCCTCTGAGGACAAGCACTAGCTTGGTTTAATTTGAAGAATCAGGGCTTTGTGTGTTCAGTAGCTAAGAAATGTTTTCCAGTAATGAATGGAGGATAAAATGGGATAATTAATATACAGCACCTTGCACATAATAAAAATTCAATAGATGTTATCTATCATGATGATAATGATGATAGTGTTAATGAAGATGATTAAACAGTCTCTGCCCAAAAAGATTTCTTCTGACAGGCTATTGATTTCTTTAAAAGAATCAGCCTAGTAGGATAGAGATTGTCATTTCTGCATCATTAATTATGAAGCATTTGAAAAATGAAGATGAGGAAGCAGGCTCTGGAGCCAAGAGGTTAACTTCCATATTCTCCTGCCTCCAAATAGTGCTACAGGACCATTGTCCTAAGTAATGGAAGACAAGTTATGTTTTCTTTTGTATTTTGAATCAATGAAAAACATTACAGGTTCTCTCCTGTTAGACCTGAGAACTTGTTGAATGATCTTACACAGGTTGTTTTTAGGAGTACATCCAGGCTCTTATGTTGAGTAACAAATGCTCTCTTAACCAGCAGCCCCAGGCCCTTCTTTTGACCCACCATCCCCTTGGTTCCTTTGTGTGGTTGTGAGGTTCAGGTGTCAACTTGGCCAGGTGAAGGTGCCTAGTTCTGTTGCTGTGGACATGAGCCAATGGCATGTGAACCTCATCTGTTGCTGATTACATCTGCAGTCGGCTAAGAGGCGTGCCTGCTGCAATGAATGATGTTTGATTTAATTGGCTGGAAGCTTAAATGAGAGAGCTCAATGCAGCACGGCCCAAGCAGCTGAGCATACCTCATCTCAGCACTCGCAGCTCAGCCCAGGCCTTTGCAGGCACATAAAGGAATCACCCTGGGGAAAGTTGTTGGACTCCAGAGGCCTGGAGAGAAGGCCAGCAGAGATCACTCTGTGCCTTCCCATGTAAGAAAGAACCTCAGTTGAAAGTTAGCTGCCTTTCCTCTGAAGAAATATGCATTTTTAACTAAATAAATCCCCTTTTATAAAAAGCCAATCCATCTCTGGTGTGTTGCATTCTGGCAGCTTTGGCAGACTAAAACATTTTGTGAAGATAAAATACTATGTATGGGGAGACTCTATTTGGGGCAGAGAGACAGAGAGAGGACAGCATGTTTTGGCCTTGACTTCCATACAGTAACACTAGATGGGGAGTTAATAACCAAATAGATAGTGCTGAAAATGATTGCTGGGGGCCTTCAGAGGAGGTACAGAATTTATCCCTGGGCTGGGTGACCCAAAGGCCTTTTGGAGGACATGTGTCCTGAACTGGTGGGGCCTGAACTGGTCTTCAAGGCAGAAAAAATCCAGACTATCTAGCTTTGAATCTCTGTTTCACCACTCAGAACTGTATGAACTTGATAGGTTCCTTTATCTTTCTGTGCCTCAGTTTCCTTAGCTGTAAAATAGGGATACTAATAGTACCTATCTCATAGGATTATTATGAGGATTGAATGAGTTAGTACAGTCAAGTGCTTAGAATAGTGCCTGGTACCCAAAAAGAGCCCAACAGATTTTTTTTTTATTGAAGACTGGGGAAATTTAGGTAAAAAGATATCAGATCTCAGAGGCAGGAAAGAGAATTCAGGCCAAATTTATACTTCTTTCCAGCCAAGGCAGGAGGCCTGACTCATCCCATTTCACCAGTGACACAGCCAAGGGCAAAATGATTTCCTGTGAATGTCCCTGAGGCATGAGCGAGTGGCTCCCTGGGTGGCTGCGATCAGAAAAACAGTTTTCTGAGGAGCTAAATTTGTTCTATAGGAATGTATTTGGGCCTTGGGAAACGCTGCCCTTGAGGGGGACGTTTTTGCTTCTTTTAGAAAACATGACTTGCTGGAAGTTCAGAAGGCCTGCCGGCTCTACTTTCTTAAAGCCATGCCAGATGCCAGCTATTGGTTTGTATATGACCTGCATCCCAGCTGAGATTGCATCTGCCCTTGAGGCAACATCTGGGTTCTTTGCAATTCTTAATAGGCATTTATTGATCATCGTCAATGTGCCATTATTCCTACCTTTATGACACTCACAATTGATTGGGTGACACAGGCTAGTACAGTGGCAATGGCATTGTAGTGTGACATATACTATCATGGGGGGGGGGGAGAGTATAGGGCAAATGGGTGTAAATGGGCAACTAATCCAGTCCAGGATGGTGAAAGAAGGGATGTGTAAATTAAGCCCTAAAATGTGAGACAGAGGAATTAGCTTAGAGGAGGTGGATCAGGGTAAAGGTGCAAGTGAGGGAAGAAGAGGAAGCAGCTGAGATACTGTGTGTACTGGTGTGCTGACATGGGTCAAGCTTTAAACTGTGCATACGTGTAAGGGGGAAGAATAATGGGCTGGGGTAGGGGCAGTTTGGGGTAGTAAAAGAGAGACCCAATTTGGATGAAGGAGAGGAAGCCAGTTTTTGCAATATCCTTACTGGCTGACTTGGGCAAGTCACTTTGCCTGTAATGGGACTTAATTTCTTCATCTCTAAAATGAAGATTATAATAATATAAACTTGCTTACAAAGCTATTTTATAGTAGTATATATGAAAGTGCTTAAAAACATAGAGTATTATGTATATTTAAGAAGTTATCAATGTCATGATTACATTTGAGAGGTCTGATGGTAACTTCTTTTGCAAATCCATAGTACTGCGGGTATGTGAAAGTAAGTGATTAGGGATCAGCATCATGAACAATCTCTTTACTGCTTCCTATATCGTGATTAGAAGCAGAGATGTAGAGCCTCTGTTTATGGTGCTGGGCAGTGTCACTCTATTAGCAGAGTACGTAATCATCTTCTGCCATCTACTTCCCCTGCTTCACAGCCATGCCCACCCCCTTACACAAAAGGCAGCGGCTGATAGCGTTACGGGGAATATGGAGACTATCTCCCTAAATCCCAGTTTCAGAACATCTATTCTTCCTTTTGTTTTGCCATTACTGGTTTGCAGTGAATACTCGATCAGCTGTGTTAATCAATGGTAGGAATGTTCTGGGTGGTGGACATTGTGATACGGTAGGGGGAAGTCTCTCTCAGCAGAAAAAGTTTATGGGGAATATCCCAGACACTAGGGGCTGGGTGTGCAAGAGACATTCTGGTTATCAGAAAAGCCAAGTAGTCTCCCGTCCCAAACAGTTTCAAAGTCGGTTGACTTGGCCGGTGACTTCCCTTTTCAAACTGGGGATAATAATTGTACCAGTTTCATAGGGTTGTTGTGAGATTTGTTGAAGGGTAATTTTTAAAAATAGATACAATTGTGACATACAAATACAAAATGAACATGTGCCAAAGATTTTATTCAACTTATTAATTAATGGGGGAACTACTAAGATATTACCATCAGTACAAAGAATTCAAAGTACCGCACATATACAGGCAAGAAGGAGTGATGAGATGAATTTACAAATAGATGCAAACTGTGTCTATCCACAGGCAATTACCAATTGAATTCCATTGGACACATTTCATTTGCATTTCAGTGGACAAACTTATTTGCATTGTTATCAGGTTTCTCTATGTTGCAGAGCTGGGCTATACGTAGAATAGCTCAAAGACAATGAAGAGCTCAGAGAGGTCTTTGAATCATAACCCATCCTCTGCTTGGTTTATATTGAAGACACCTAGTAAACTTTTTGGCTCATTTCAAAGTCTTTCTTATGATTTCTTCCCATTGAATTAAATACAGATAATGCCTACAGAGAGCTTGACATAGTCAATAAATGCTAGCTGTTATAAAAATCACTGAAATTAATACTAATAAAAAAACTACATTGCTGGCAGTTATCTCTCCAAAGTATAGCTTTGGTCATGACATCTCTTTCTCAATAAATTTCAGTAACTCATCATTATCTCTAAAATAAATTCCACACTTCTTTATAGGCATTTACGGTTTTCCAATCTGTCTTCATCCAAATTTGCTAGTCTGTTTCCCACATATAACCCTGCAAGGTCTGTCATGATATCTGGAATTCCACCACTAGGATTCAATCATTTTGGTTACTGAAGACTTTTGGGTAAGAGCTCCCTCAGAAAATGCAAATGCCACCAAGGGAGGATTTTTCCTAGAGAATATCTGGACAATATAATTGTCCAGGTAAAGAAGGTACAAGGGAACAGAGAGAGATGAAAAGTGGAGACCAGGAAGGCTGGCTTCACCATTATCTTACAAACCCATTTTGCTTGAATTTTCTTTGTGGTGAGCTAGCGCTTCAGTGCTCACCTGGAAGAGTGCACCTGAATCCCATATCCCAGAACCAGTCCTACCTGGGGAAGACAGGGTGGGAGGTTGGGGAGATGGGCGCTTTCCTGCCACTCTTTGAGCCTACAGCCTAAAATAGCAAGGGGGTGTCTCACAGTGTTGGTCTGGAACTGTATGCAACCCAGAAAAACATGTTCTTAAACTTGATCCATTCTTGCGGGTATGAACCCATTATAAATAGGATTTCTTGGTGAGGTTACTTCAGTTAAGGTGTGGCCCTCCTTAATCAGGATGGGTTTTAATCCTATTACTGGTGTCCTTATAGGTGGAATGAAATTCAAATAGATTGAGAGAGAGAAAGCCATAGGAAAAAGAAATTGAACATCATTGGAATCCAGAAGAGAAGGGAGAAGTCACCAAGTACATTGCTAGAGGAGTTCAGAATCAAAAATTGCCAGCAGCCAGCCCCGGAATGCCAGTCTTTGGGAAGAAAGTATTGCCTTGATGATGCCTTGATTTGGACTTTCCCCAGTCTCAAAACAATAAGCTAACAATTCTTATCGTTTAAGCTGACCCATTGCATGATATTTGCTTAAGTAGACCAAGAAACTGAAACACTCACATAAGGTAAAATAAATAAATAAATAAAAATAACAGGAAAGCTATTTAGATTTGGCTGAGATTTTCTCTGGGAAAGAAAACCCAGAAACATCACCCAATTACCTTTAAGGATTCTTAAGATTATGTGTTTTGCTGTTTTGGGGGGCTAAAATGTGATTTTCTTTATATATACATTTGAATTTTTCCAGACGTGTTCTTTTAAAGAAGGCTTTCATTCATGCTACTTTTAAGGACATCACAGGGTATCATTTAGCTTAATCACAATATTCCACTCAATCTCAGTGCTAATCATTTTTTTTTCTGTAATTGCAAAATACACATATAATGTTTGAGTTGTCAAACCCAGGGATTAGCTAATGAAGTTTTCATTGTGGGAAAAGTATTTCTTTTTCAAAGTGTACTGTGTGCCAAACTCTATTACCAAGATTTGCAGGAAGACATTTGGGTAATTTCAGGAGCAATTTCCGAGTATGTGCTATTGTATGAAATTGTTTGCTGAGTGGATAGATTTCACTTCCTATTATTATGGTTTATTTATTGGAAGCCAAGTGGATGAGCATGTTAAGTGGTGTGGTGTGAACATAAGGTGAGGCACTATGATGTAGCAAAAAAAGAAAAATAAAGTGACACTGGAGTTGGAGCCTCGCAGATCAGGCAGGGCTAGTCACTTATTAGCTCTCTGGCATTGAGTAAGCCCCTTAATTTTCTAGACCACAGTTCCCTTTTCTGTAAAATAAAGTTTTTTGACCTCTAAGGTTCTGTATGTATTAGGATGATTTTAGCTAAAGTAGCCAACTCTGCAATTCCAATGACTTAACATGAGAATAAGTACATAAACTTTAAAAAATTAAAATACTTTTGGCTGATGAAGTTTTTTCTTTTTAAAATATTTTTTAAAATTGAAGTATAGCATATGTACTGAAAAAATGAACAATTTAAAAGCATGTTGCTCGATTAAGTTACCAAAATGTGGACGCCTCATCAAGTCAAGTCAGGAAATGGAATATTTACCAGCACCCTAGGAGTACCTCCCATAACTTCCCTTCTAAATTCCTCAAAGTAACCACCTTTGATACCATAAATTAGATTTGATTGCTTTTATGTTTTACCTAAATGGAATCAAATAATATGTATACATTTGTGTTTGGCTTCTTTGGCTTAAGATTATGTTCATACATATTGTTGCATGTAACAGTAATTCAATCATTTTCGTTGCTCCATGACGTTCAATCTCTGCTGGCTTTCTTTCCAGGCATCTGGTTCCAACAATTTTCCCCTGGGTGATTCCTTTCTGCATCTCCAAAGGCCTGAACTGAGCTATGAGTGCTGAGATGAGGTATGCTGAACTGCTTGGGCTATGCTACATTGAGCTCTCTCATTTAAGCTTCCAGCTAATTAAATCAAACATCATTCATTGCAGCAGGTTTGGTTTGGTTATTTTTTTCTGGTTTGGTTATTAATTTCCAATTTATTGCACTGAGATCAGGCAAAATAGATTATATTACTTGTGGTAGTTAGGTTCAGGTGTCAACTTGGCCAGGTGAAGGTACCTAGTTTTGTTGCTGTGGACATGAGCCAATGGCATGTGATGCTCATCTGTTGCTGATTACATCTGCAGTCGGCTGGATGTTGCATGAGTACATCAAAATTTATTGCTCCTTTGTTGATGGATTTTTGGGTTATTATGAATCATGCTGCTATCAACATTTTTTAGGTAGTTTTTTTGTAGTGTGTGTGTGCATGTAAACATCCTTTTCTATTGGTATATATTTAGGAATTGCGTTGTTGGAAAAGAGTACCAGTTTTCCAAATACAGGTTGTGACACTTCTACCAGGAACATATGAATGTTCCTATTGTTCCTTGTTCCATCAATACTTAGTATTGTCAATAACTTACTTTTAGCTAGTTTGGTAGGTATGAGGTAACATTTGTATTTTAATGTTGAATTTGCCTAGTGGCTTATGAGGTTGAACACCTTTTCATATGTTTATCAGCCATTTGGGTATCCTTTTTGTTAAGAGTCTAAGTTTCTTATCTAATTTTATGTTGAGTCATCTATCTTTTGTTTTGATCTGTAAGTTTTCCTTATCTATTGTGGTTATGAGGTCTTTGCCACTGCACTAATTTTTATTTCTAACCCCTGTTTCTCCCTTTATTAATTTTTTCTCTCTAATTTTCTTTGGTTTATTAACTTCTTGAGTTGGAAATTTCTTTCCTTTGTTTCTTACATATTTTTTGTCTTTTTTTAAATTAAAAAAATTGTTTAAGGAATGATTATTCCTCTGAACATCATGTTGCCTTATCCTGTTGGTTCTCTTAGGTACTGTTTTTAGTATCATTAGTTTCTAATAGTCTGCAATTTCAATTTGGAGTTTCTTCTTCAACCAAGAGTTGTCTATGAAAAAAATTTTCCTGTTTTCTGGTTTGGTTATTAATTTTCAATTTATTGCACTGAGATCAGACAAAATAGATTATATTACTTGTGGTAGTTAGGTTCAGGTGTCAACTTGGCCAGCTGAAGGTACCTAGTTTTGTTGCTGTGGACATGAGCCAATGGCATGTGAAGCTCATCTGTTGCTGATTACATCTGCAGTTGGCTAGGAGGCGTGCCTGCTGCAATGAATGATGTTTGATTTAATTGGCTGGAAGCTTAAATGAGGGAGCTCAATGCAGCACAGCCCAAGCAGTTCAGCATACCTCATCTCAGCACTCATAGCTCAGTTCAGGCCTTTGGAGATGCAGAAAGGAATCACCCAGGGGAAAATTGTTGGAACCAGATGCCTGGAAAGAAAGCCAGCAGAGATTGTCCTGTGCCTTCCCATGTAAGAAAGAATCTCAGTTGAAAGTTAGCTGCCTTTCCTCTGAAGAACTGTACTTTTTTTTTTTTGCATGGCCAGGCGCCGGGAATTGAACCTTGGTCTCTGACACTGAGCCACTGTTGCCTGCCCTATACTACTTTTACTTTTGGGAATTTATTGACATTTTCTTTGTGACCTAATAGATGATAAATTTTATGGTGATCCATAAGCACTTGAAAAGAAGGTATATTATTTCTTTTCAATGGGCAGACATTTATATTTTGTTATTTACATCTTTCATTACCTATATTTTATCCCCTTTTTTGTCACTGACTGAAAGAAAGTAAAGTCTCCTAACACTAATGTGCTTTTCTCTATTTTTCTTTGAATCTCTGAAATTTTTTTTGTGAATATTAGTCTGTATGTTATTTGATGCATAAATGTTCATAATGTTTTAACTTCATTATTCTCACTCTTTGACATTATAAAATAAACTTCTTTGCCTTGTTCAATACTTTTTGACCTCAATTCAACTTCCTATAATATTCAGATTTTTGACTTCTTTTTCTTGTATGCATTTGCCTTATGTATTTCTATCCATTCTATTATTTTCAACTTTTCTAAGCATCTGTATTCAGCATGGACTTGAATTTTACATTGTGATCCAATCTGAATATATTTTTAAGAGGTGAGTTTCACATTCACATTTATTGATATGACAAATATAATATCCCAATCTTCTCTATCTTTGTATAGAATCTATTAATTTCCTCCTATGGCCAATTGATAGAATTTGTGTATTATCTTTTTCTCCCTATCTCTTGCTCCACCCCCTGATACTACATTTATATTATCTTTCTTACTGTTTGCCTTTATAGTAGTCCATAAAATTAGGTCTTTGTTCCTTGAATTTTATTTTTAGCTTAAATGATATCCTTTATCTTCAGCAGAATCAGTCTATCCTACCTCTCATTTTCTTCCTTCCTCTATTGATTTTTGTTAGTTATAATAATTCTACATGGTCAGGATGTAAAACATTTATAATTTGTTCTGTCACTTTATGCTCACATTTGTTTTAGTCTTGGAAATAAATTTAAATAGAGGAGACCGAGCTCTATCAGTCCCTTTTGCCATATTTTTTCTAGTAATTTCTTAGGTGAAGTTTGGCATCTAGTAGGTTCTTCAATAAGGGCCCAGGCAAATGATTCCAGTTGAAAGTTTTATTTCAAATCAGTGTTTAAGCTAGTGTTTGGGGGATAAATTAGGAAATAAAGTTCAGACTCTGATAATGCTTCCTTTGTAGCAAATAGAGGAGAAGGTATTAGTGATTTTTTTTTTTTTTTTTTCCCCTTAAATGAACTTTTCTTATAAAATCATCCCAGGTCTGGCCCTTACAAGAAAGGCGAAGTGACCACATCTCTGGGGTTTGCTTTTGAGAGGCCCTGGGAAGCCACTCCCAGCTAGAAATGTGCCTTCCATGGGCTTTCCTTTCATGCCTAACTTGCCAAAGATAATAATCCCATTGAGGTTGCTCCTGTAGTCCTTTGCCAAAATGCAGATTTTCTCCAGTAAGGCAATGCACTAAGGACAAGTATTAATCAGTACTGAGTTGACTGTAAGCTGTTCTTTTTCTCTTTTGATTCTCACAACAGTTCTTTAGGCATGAACCCCCTGAGAATTTTCTGGCTCTTTCCCCCAAAGTGAGAGCAACATCTATAGGCGAAATTAGACTTGGCTGTTAATCCAATGAATTAAAGTATAGCAATAAAGGTGAGGTGTCGAAACTTCTGCCTCTTCCCCCTTGTCTGGCTTTGGCTTTCAGGGTCAACCCCTTCCTGGTAAGGTGACTAGTTAGAGCCTGAGTTCATTGATTAGACCTCAAAATGGAGGCATCATGGTGCCTAAAATGGTTAGAACCCAGCTTTTACCTTCTTGTTTAAAGTTATTCTGTGGCTTAGCCATTTCTCTCATTCCCAGTTGATATACTTAAGCATCTTTGCTACAAGGTTTAGGATTGGAGGAGAGGGAGTAAATAGGGGTCCCCACTTTGGCCTTGAATCTTGATCCAATTCATGAATTAATCAGAGCTATGTCCCAGGGTAAAGGATACTTGTGCAGTTAGGAATGAAATGGCACTATGATTCCCAATATGCTTTTGTTCTTTGTGAATACCTCCCTAGTACTTTGCTGGGAGAGGTAGGGAGTGGTAATTGGTAATTGACAAGGCAAGGTTAGGTCATTCTTTGATTCCTGGCCATAATACCATCACAATATCACCAGATACTCATTTTAACTGCTAGAGAAAGTAACCTCACTAGGATGTTGTAAAAACCAGGGCAGGTAATCCTCTATGGGGATGCAGGAAATTCCAGCAGCTGGGGGAGGGAAAGCAGTTTGGGAACAAAGGGCAGTGGACTAGGAGGAAAGCCTTTGGAGAAGATGGATGTGGGGGAGGGTATGGGTGTGGAGTCAATGGGAACATACACTGATTCCTTCGAAGTTTTACTATTAAAATTCAAGACTAGGTTTTGAACCTCAAAAAGCCTTTATTTCTCAAGAAGCACAACACTTGCCAATGTGAGCTTTGGCTTTCAAGCCAGTTTGCTTTGACTTAGGTTTAAAAGTCTATTTTGAGCTTCATACTACCAGGCCCCCTGCTTGGGGTGCCTTCCTTCCCCATGGTGGGGCATCTGGCTTTGGACTTCACCTTCTCATCCAGCAGGCCAGCAGAGGCAAGGGGCAAGGAGGGCCAGAGCTGGGCTGAGAGAAAATCTGAGGGGGCCTTCCTGAACTCCATGTGGCTCCCTCCTTGGTGCCATGAAGCTGGACAAGGAGAAACTGGAACAAAACCCTGAGGAGTCCCAGGACATCAAAGCTCTACATAAAGAGCTCTAGCAGTTTGCCAGCAGAAGAAGATCACCCTGGGTTACACCCAGGCTGATGTGGGGCTCATCCTGGGAGGTTCTCTTTGGTAAGGTGTTCAACTAGATGGCCGTTGGCTGTTTTGAGGCCCTGCAGCTGAGTTTTAAGAACATATGTAAGCTGCAGAAATGGGTGGAGGAAGCTGACAACAATAAAAATCTTCAGGGGATAAGCAAAATGGAGATCCTCCTGCTGCAGAGCTTAAAGAGAAAATTGACCAGCATTGAGAATCAAGTGGGAGGCAACATGGAGAACATGTTCCTGCAGTACTAGAAACCCACACTTCAGCAGATGGGTCATGTCGCCAAGCAGCTCGGACTTGAGGACGTAGTTGGAGTGTGGTTCTGTACCAGTGCCAGAAGGGCAAACTATCAAGGAGTAACTATTCTCAAGGAGAGGATTTTGAAGCTGCTGGGTCTCCTTTCCCAGGGGTCCCAGTGACCTTTCCTCTTGTGGCAGGGTCCCATTTTGGTACTCTAAATTTTGAGGGCCCTCATTTTATTACTCTGTGGTCCTCATCCCTTTGCCTGGAGATGAAGCCATCCCCTCTGTCCAGATCACCAGTCTGGGCTCTGCCTGATCTTTCCCTGCATGGGATGGGGCAGAGGAAAGGGTGTGTGTGTGTGGGGGGGAAACGGGACCCTGGTGTTTGTTCCGAAGTCTTGGGGATTGAGTTTTTCATTCACAAAGGATGGAATTGGGAGCACAAAGGGTGGGGACAGGGAGTTTTGGAGAAACCAGTTGGAGATTGGAGGGAAGTTGAAGTTCAGGGATGTTTCTGATTTTGATCCCCACATTCCTCATCACTTTGTTATTAATTAAAGAAGCCTGGGACACAGTAAAACAAACAAACAAAACCACAACAAAACAAAAAGCTATTTTGAAACTGAAAAACTGAGAATAGGGTATTTCTTTTTCTTTAAATTTTTGTTTCTCAACTGCTAAAGTAGTATCATGCAATGATTGGGCTTAAACAATGGAAGTTTATTGGCTCGCAATTTTGAAGCGAGAAGTCTAAAATCAGGGTATCATCAAGGCAAGCCTTTCTCCCAGAAGCTATGCATTCAGGGGCTGGCTGGCTGCTATCCTTGGTCTAGGGTTTTTCTTTTACATGGCAATGCATGTGGTGGCCACTCCTGGCTCCCCAGTTTCATGGACTTCCACCTTCTGGCTGCTCCTGGTGGCTTTCTCTCTGTGTCTGAGTTTCATTCTGCCTATAAAAGAGTCTAGTAATAGAATTAAGACCCACCCATATTTAATTAGGCTTCACCTTAACTGAAGTAACATCATCAAAAGGTCCTATCGACGGTGGTTTCATGCGTATAAGAATGGATTAAGTTTAAGAATATGCTTTCTAAAAAGTGAATGTAATAAACAGAATCTCTGCCCCCCTGTAGCTTACATTCTAGATGGAGTATAAAAAACAAACATAAGTCAATAGATTATCTGGAAAGTTAAGATACTAAATTCTATGAGAAAAAGTTATCCATAATATTATTCAAAATCATGCCGTATTTTACCTGGCCATATTTGTACCAAGATTTTTGATGTAGCTTTTTGTTTTTTCTGAAATGTCTAAATTTCTTTCTTATAAGAAGAAATATACGTATAAAGTGATACGCAAATGATATTTCTAGTTTATAACATATACTTAGTGAATAAAACCCAATTTTTCTTAAAAATATTCTTGGAGTTATCTGACTTCCTGTCCTAATTTGAATGGATTGCTTTTTTTAGACCTACTATAGAACTGTTAGAGATTTCTTTTTAATGTTCTTTGGATATTGGATTTTGTGCCTTGTCTTCCCCCTTCTTCAATTATTATTTTGATGGAGTACTTGTTCCAGTTTTTGTTGGTTTTTATTTTGTTTAGAAAAGTTGATGGGAAATAAAATTTCTGAATCCTTAAAAAAAATATATATGTTTTCTGGGGTACATAGGGAACTCCAAGCCACAATGACATCCTTGCTATAAAAATTGTCTTCCTATTTTAGAGCACTGGACACCTGCCTAGTGTGGTGAGGGTTGCAAACGAGAAAATGTGGGTTAGGAAAGTGTGCTGGTTTGAATCTTCTGTACCCCAGAAAAGCCATGTTCTTTAATCCTGATTCAATATTGTTGGGTGGGATCTTTTTGATTAAGTAGTTTCTGTGGAAATGTGACCTACCCAATTGTGGATGGGACCTTTTGATTAGATGGTTTCCATGGAAATGTGTCTCCACCTATTCAAGGACTCCAGTAAGCAATCTGGAGTCCTTGAACAGGGAATCATTTTGGAAAAAGCTTCCCTGGGAAAACTGAAACCAGAGGCCAAAGGACCAGCAGATGCTAGCCACATACCTTCCCAGGTGAAAGAGGCATTTTAGACTCATTGGCCTTCATTGAATCAAGGTATCTTTCCCTGGATGCCTTAGTTTGGACATTTTTATGGCCATAGAATCATTAACTTAATAAATTCCCTTTATAAAAGCCAACCCACTTCTGGTATATCGCATTCCAGCAGCTTTAAAAAACTAAAACAGGAAGGAAGATTTTGTTTAAGAAATTAATCCACCACAGAAGCCTTCTTTGATGTCAGGACCAGATTAGATTCTGCTTTTATAGGCTGAAATTGCATGCTGAAGTGACTGTATCTCTATCATTGGAAGGTATATGTGTCCCATTAAACTTTGAGTTCTCCCAGAGATCTGGGACCATGTTTATCTTTCTTATCACCAAAATCTGAGTTTCAGGCATAAGACTTGGCAGGGAAAAGTTGTCCCATAAATTCTTATTGAATAGTTGGTTAACTGGAGAGAGGGAATCAGTCTGGCAACAGGAGGGTTTTGGTACTAATGGGCACAGGAAGACTGAATAGACAAAGGTGGGAAATGGCTTTTAAACTATTCTTCTTGATTAGAGTAGTGATGCATGTAGGATCACTACAGGCTTGAATGTTGCATTGGTCCAAAATCTTTGTGTGCTTTTCAAGATGACATTGTATTTATTTGTGAATTGCCAAAGAAAAAAATTAACCAGACAATGTGAAATAATCAAGGATGACTTTATTAAAGTCATTCAAGAGAGAGACTAGAGGACTTTTATAATATATATAGAGAGAGACCAGTAGGCTATCACAGTAGGGGAGTGAAAGAGGGCTCAACTCTGCTGACACGGAGGGAATGTAAGGATTGGGTTGAGTTAATGGAAGAGTCCTGAAGGAGTACAAGCCATGGGGTATAACCATTACATGATGCCATCTCTTGAGTTTACTGTCAAAGGCAGGTGGAACATATTCTATCAACATTCCTAAGGGCCCAGGTGAGGGAGGTTAGGGTCCTGGAGACAAGGAAACACTTGTCTAAGGTTTAGTCAAGCTAAGGAGAAGTTAAGGCCATCTTGTTCAATATTACAATGGGTGAGGATTTCTTAACCTACAGTGTTTCCTGGATCACAGAGTTCAGTTAAAATTCGACACTGTCAGAATGGGTTCTGAGATAGCAATGTGTGTGTCATACAGAACAATGGGGGAAATACCTCATTGGCTTGTAGTTCAGTACTATTTACATCTACCTGGAAGCCTCTTTACTTGGTTCCTTCTCCCAACCTGCTCCCCCACTCCCCTCCCCCAAGCATAGGAGTGTAGTTCTGGCTCACTAAGGAGGGGGCTCTGTGTTGTCATGGTGAGAACAGAGCTTTGTAGAGTTCTCTATTCATATGCTCCAAACTGGGGTCAGAGGTTCCCTGCAGAAGAAGCAGGCTTGCATGAAGCACACAAATAAGTTAAAAATAAGGGGGCAATTCAATTTCTCATTTTATCAGGTTGTCAGGAAATTTGTGTCATATGTATTTTCATAATTTGAAAAGTATATCTGAATCTTACTTGTCAGAATTGATTATTTTGGGATTTTAAAAGCAATATGCTCAATCAGGGAGCAAAACTGTGGAAATTCCTGACTTGAAAGCAGGTGGTGAGATTTCGTACTCATTTGGCCCTCAGGGAATCCTGGCCCATTGCTGGTGCTGCAGAGGAGGGTTAATGTCATTAGAGTCACTGAGTCAATTTATCATCTACAGAGAAGGACACAAGAGGCAAATTTAAAAGGGCCTAGTTAAACCTCTGCATGAGTCAAGGGAAACTCCAGAGGTTGGAGGCATGGCATTGGCGTTAGAGCTCAGTGTTGGAGACAGCACCTTCCTTAATGGATTCAGAGACCAGGAGATACCCTCCAAGACTAGTGACCCAGCCTTCTTATTTTATAGATGAGGATGTGAGACCCAGGAGGTGAATTGATTTGCTCAAGGTGGCACAGTTAATTACTGGTAGTGTTGTGAGATGAGTACCTAAATCAGTGCTTTGCAAACTTTAATATTTACACACATTACCTGGGATCTTTTAAAAACAGAGAATCTGATTCAAGAGGTCTGAGACATGACCAGAGAATCTGTATTTAACATACCCCTGGGTGGTACTGATACTCCTGGTCACTGGACAACACTGTGAGTAGCAAGGATCTAAACCTAAACCATTCCTGGGTACCTCCTTCCGAGAGGATGCTGGGTGAAGGCAGCCAAAGATACCCAGGAACACTGATCCAGTGTGGGCTCTCACTAGGGCATGCTGAGGTAAGGAAACTAAGTAGAGGGTGTCCTGTATGGGAAGCAAGGTCTGGTTTATAGGGCTCTGACTGATCAGTTCATTTTTCCTTCCTTCATCTTTAAGTCTGTCACTTGTTTCTCTTATGGGAAAGGGTTTGGAAGATAGGATACCTGTTAGTATAAGTTGGCAAAACAAAACGCAAACAACTAGGATACTTGTTATCCTAGTCTTAGTTTGCCAGGGTTTGGTTTGCAAGGGCTGTTGGAACAAAGTCCCAAGGACTAGTTGGCTTAAATGGCAGGGATTTATTGTCTCACAGTTCTGGAAGCCAGGGGTCCAAAATCAAGGTGTTGGCCTAATTAGGATCTCTCTGAAGTTGGTAGCATTCTGGTGGTGGCTTGCTGGTCAATCTCTGCCTCTGCCACATGGCAATCTCTTTCCTCTGTGTGCTCCTGTGCCCATTTTTTTCTCTGCTTATAAGGACTCCAGTCATATTGGATTCAGTTTGGCCTCAATGTCACTAGTGGGATCTTTGAAGATCTATTTACAAATTAAATTCTCATTCAGAGGTCCTATGGTTAGGACTTGACCATGTCTTTGTGGAATCCATGGTCCAGTTCATAACACGTGGAGTGCTGGGTGTTGTTTAGTGCATGCATGTAGATTTTCTGATTGTATAGTGGTCTGTACCTTTCATTGTCTGAAAGATGTGTTGTTGTTGTTTTTCTTACTCTTTTAATTGTAGAAAGCAAAGAGTAATCAAATGATTCTTTGTATTAGAAATGCAAGTAAAATTTGTCCCATGGGAGTCAATTGATTGTTGCCATGTGGGTATTATTGACCACATATATTTGTAAATTCATTTCAGCATTCCTGATTGCCTATATATGTGTACGTTCTTTTACTTCTCTTTTGAACTAATTGTAATATCTTGCTAACTCCCTCTTTAATTAATAAATTAAATAAAATATTTGACACATGTTCATTTTATATTTGTACAAGAGTTATCATTTTAGCTTAAAAAAAACCTTAAAAAATTGTTTTGATTATCTGGTCAACTATCTTCTTCCAAAGAGGCAACATTGAATTTGCTCTTTAATGTGAGAATTTGGGATTTTAATTTTAGACATTTATGTAACACATAAAGTCATCCTGTCTTGTGGAGTATCAGAAGACTCTGAGCAAGTGATAAGGTAACTAAAGCTCAGGTAATTGAAAAGACTTATCCAGGGACGCACAGCTAGGATGTGGTAAGCCACAGACTATCTGTATTTTCTTGTGATGCTTTTTAGTTATCTGTGTAGTTTAATGATCCAGGCTTATACTATTGCCCCAATCAGTGAGTTGGTCAAAGGTAGGAGAAGCAGCATGTGGGAAGGGTTCTGTTGGAATTGGGGCTTTTTTTTGCCTGTTTAATGTACCCTTCTGGATTGGATTAAAGGAAAATGTGAAGATTTGTGCCTTGCCATGGGTGGGGTTTGTTCTTTTATTGTCTGCCTCAGACCTGTGGCCCACAAAGGTACAGAGGGTTTCTCTGCAGCTAAAGGGCTCAATACCACTGCAAGTGAGCATGGCTATAGTGAGAATGGTGTTAATGACAAAAATCGTTGGACTGAGCACCTGATTTTTTGTTGTTGTTTGTATTATTCTTTATTTGGTCCTTTACATATAGTTTTTTAAAATAATTTTTTAATTTTATGTTCTTAAATACCAAAAAACACCTAACAAACACAAACATTCTTATTTTGATCATTCCATTCTACACATATAGTTTTTTAAAAATATTTTTATTGAGAAATCTTCACACCGATACAGTCCATCCATGGTATACAATCAATGGCTCACAATATCATCACATAATTGTGTATTCATTGCCATTATCAGTTTTAGAACATTTGCATCACTCCAGAAGAAGAAATAAAAAGCAAAAAGAAAAAACTCATACATCCCATAGCCTTTATCCCTCCCTCTTATTAAGCACTAGTGTTTCAATCTACCCAGTTTTTTTTTTTTACCCTTTATCCCCCCCATTATTTATTTTTTATCCTTATTTTTTCTTTTACTCATCTGTCCATACCCTGGATAAAAGGAGCATTAGGCACAAGGTTTTCACAATCACACAGTCACCTTGTAAAAGCTATATTGTTATACAATCATCTTTAAGAATCAAGGCTACTGGAACACAGATCAACAGTTTCAGGTACTTCCCTCCACCCACTCCAATATACATAAACTATAAAGGGATATTTATATAATGCATATGAATAACCTCCAGGATAACCTCTCAATTCTGTTTGAAATCTCTCAGCTACTGAAACTTTACTTTGTCTCATTTCTCTCTTCCCTCTTTTGGTCAAGAAGGCTTTCTCAATTCCATGATGCTGGGTCCCGACTCATCCTGAAAGTCCTGTCCCACATTGCCAGGGAGATTTATACCCCTGGGAGTCCTGTCCCATACAGTGGGGAGGGCAGTGAGCTCACCTGCTGAGTTGGCTTAGAGAGAGAGGCCATGTCTGAATAGCAAAAGAGGTTCTCTGGGGGGTGATTCTTAGGCATAGTCATAAGTAGGCTTAAATTTCTCCTTTGCAGCAATCAATTTCATAGGGTCAAGCCCCAAGATTGAGGCATCAACCTACTGAATTTGTTGTCCCCACTGCTTGTGAGAGTATCAGGAATTCCCCAGTTGGGGAAGTTGAATATTTCCTTCTTCCTCCGCAAGGGGACTTTGCAAATAATTTTTAATTCTCTGCCCTAATTACTCTGGGATATATCAGGGCATCACACTAACTTGCACAAACCAACAGGATCACATGCTTTATTCAAGATTCCATGTAGTTATGGTATGCACCTGATTTGGAGTCAGAACTGAGTTTAGATTTTGCTCTGTTATTTACAAATTGTATACTCTTGGCAAACAATTACTTAATCTCCCTGGAACTAAGGTGGGTTTTTTGTTTTTTCTTTTTGTAATCTGTAAAATGGGATAGCATCTGTCAGCATAATCACAAGGAATTCATAGGGTAACATATAAAAAGTACCTTGCACAGCATAGCTCCTAGTCAGTATTCATTAGATATTAGTTCTTTCCCCTTGCCTTCTCGTCACTTTTGCCATGAAATGTATTCATTTACATTCAACTCTGTTTCCTCAAAAAAGAGAGTTAACTGCTCAGTGACATTTATTGAACACATTATCCACTCAGTTTTGTGATAGGGACTATGAGATATACATAAATAAAGATATTCCCATCCTAATTTTCAAAGAATGCACAGTCTGGTTAGAGAGAGGGTAATAACAGATCCTGGAAAAATAAAGACCTGCGTGTAGTAAGGGTTTAGAAATGTGGGGCACAGGTGAGGGTTGGCACAGGTGGGTGTGGGCCTGGTATCCACCTAGGTGAGGTGGTGGGTTGTGGGGAGAGGAATAAAGTGATGTGCTGTGCAAGTTCTGGCAGTTGCCCTCTAGAGCTTCTTTCGTGGGACTCTGTTCGTTGCTGTTGAGCTTGCTGCATCTCTCCTCGAGGTTAGAGGCACTGCAAGCTGCTCTGATGCTGATTCATATGATGCCATGGAGGGATTGTGAAGAGGGTGCTGCTGTAGTGGGAGAGGTGACAAGTTAAATGACCTGTGGAGGCAGCGTCTCCAGATTCCTGCACGCCATGCTTCCTTCTCTGAGTGTCTGTACTTCTGATTGCTTTGAACAGGCAGATGTTATCTGTAATTTTTCATCATAAGTCCCTTTAATTATCTCTTTTTTGCTCTCTGGGGCCTCAATTTAATGAAAAGGTATGATTTTGACTGCTGAGAAATTGAGCTTTGCTGCTCTAGTCAATATTTTTCATTACCATTGTCATTTCTAGACAAGCCTCTTGATAATGGGATTGCATATGAGCCCTTTATGAGGACTTTGACAAACCCTCATTCAAACCAAAGCAATTTCAATGGCTCAGGGATTGGCTGCTGTGGGCTTGGGGGAAAAAAGGGATGGGGGCAAGCTTCCTTTTTATTGAAGCATAACTGTTGGGGGTTAGTGTCAGGGCAGGTATAGAGGGCATCGGAAACATAGGAGTATTCATCAGTGATTGAAGCTGGAGTCACCGACCTGAAGCAAGGGCAGATAGGAAACATGCAGGAGCCATGTGGGAGGGGAGATGAGAGGACATTGAAATGAGATGCAGAACACCACTGACTGATACATGATATTAACAGGAGCAGAGCCAGGTCAGCTACCAACCCCTAGAGTGACCAAGATGATAATGAAAACTAAAAATAACAGATATCCTTGCTTAGTGTTTTTTTTTTTTTCTTTTTTTTCAAGAGAGAAAGTTTGTTGCTAAGCATAAAGCAGGAGATCAGATGGCCTTTCAGCCTAAAACTCTGTCTCAGAGTCTAAGGAGCTCAGGGTTTTTATGGATTCAAACGAGGGGAGATGGGGTTGTTACTATCACATAACAAGTTATAGAAAAGGGCTGGCACTAGGCTAGACTAACCATCACAATAGTACTTGCTTAGTGTTTCATATACATCATTTCATTTTTTTCCCTCATGATAGCTCAGAAAGGTCAACATTATGAATCTGATCTTACAGCCCTGGGATTAAAATCCTGGTCTTCCTGGGCCGAAGGCTCAGCTCTCCCCAACGTTGCGCTGCCACTCTAAGAAGACATCTTATAAGTAGAAGGGATCTTAGCTTGAGGCTAAACAATTTTTTTTTTTCATCCTGAGAGTTAGATATCTTGAGTTCTAAGGATTGGTGAGTACGCCTACCAAAATTCTATATTCAAGAGGGATCACAGAGCCTCTGCGAAAGACCTTCTCAGTGAGATAGAGAGAGAATAGACACCTGCCAGCCAGGGTTGGGGGTCTCCCAGCTAAGTTAGAAGGTTGATTTTTTAGCGTAGCTCACATGGCCTTTCAAGGCATCCCCTGGGTGTTAGGAAGACAGGGCTAACAAGTAAAGACTGAGTGAGGTGTGCTACCCAGACCACCACGTCATTGAAGCAAATTCTTGGGGATATAACTAGCAAAATACAAGTGAAATTTAGGCAGTGAGTGTCCTCTCCCCTTTTTTTGGATAGAATGGCAGGACTGCAGAGTATTCAGAGTATCAGTAAATTCTTCCAAGAGGAGAGACAGTTCTTTCCATATCTGGACTGGCCACTTTTATCACAGAAATCAGGCAAATATCAACCAAAAGAAGGCTTTGGAGGACACCACCTGGGACGGAAGGATCCTTGGCGATGTAGAAATTTGCTAGGCCTTGTGAGGAAAAATCATGTATGACTTTGAAATGGGAGAAAGAAAAAGACTGAACAGGTTTACTAGGTGCTGTAAAGCGTCCCCTTCTGGTTATCTGATTTTATAGGGGTCTGCATCTTTCAATGAATTTGCATCTTTTAGCAAATTCATTTCAGTATTCTCTGAACCATATGTAACATCTTACTGGCTCCCTCATTAATTAATGGATTAAATAAAACTTTGAACATGTTTATTTTATATTTGTATGAGAGTTAAGATTTTACTTTATTATTATTTTAAAATTTATTCTCTGATAGCTTATTTTCAATATTTAGCTAACATGTCCATATCTCACTTGCAATGAGCCAAAATTTATTCATAAAGAAAAGTCCCAGCCTTTCCTTTATCTAGTCTGATGAGGGTTTGGAGGGTGGTCTGTCTTTGCTCTGTTTCTTCTCCTCTGTCTTTTTCTAGACAGCTTCTCCTCTGTCTTTTTCTAGACAGGGTTCTGCCTCTGCTGGGTAGGTTTTGTAGACTTTTGTGATGTGTTTAGGTGGAGAGGTGAAGTGATGCAGGAAATAAGAGGCTTGGTATGGAGATGGGGGAAGAGTATTTTGGAGAGGTTTGGATTAGAGAGGCACTGTAAGAACTGCAGACATGAGGTAAGTGGGTGGGAGAGGAAAGGGAGCCTCATGAAAAGTAGGTATCCCCAGCCACAATATTTAATAAACACCCATAAAGTTATTTTGAAAATAGATGCTGGTTTACTGGGTTATGTCTTTTTGACTGTGATCCTTCTCTGAAAGGTCTTTTTGGGTCATGATTTTATAGGATTTTATACCAACAAACTTGCTGTTGACCTTAATAATTCTTGAAATGGCATTGCACTTCAGCATGAATGAGCATTTTTAAAAAGGAAAATGGTCCCCATTCTGAGTTCGAGTTACAGGGGTGAAGTCTTGGTAAAAACCAGAAGACAGAACCATATTGTTTCTCTCTTTAGTTTTTAATTCTTAATTTCCCATTTTCCCCTCACTTCTAATAGTGATGCCAGCTGCTATGGAAATGCAGCAACAAATTCCACATTTTTCCTGTTGCTTGAAATCCATTTAATTTCTGATTTTACTGGACATGTCTTCCTTACTATGGACCAGAGAAACAATTTTGTCCTTTTCCTTGGACTAACAAAGATCAAGTGATCAGGGCCTATATTTCTTGAAGAATTCCAGCTGTGTGGAAAATATAACCTGACTAAAAAATTGGGCTGACCCAATTGATCCAAACAGAAAAACTTCTAGGAATGCTGGGATGAGTGATCCAAGATCTACATGTCACTTCTCCATCTGAGCGCCAGCCTCTGTCCTCTTTGACTATATATTGACTGCCACATGTTCAACCCTTGACAAATAACTGTACAACAAAGGCAGGAAAAGACACTAACAGCTGTTGGAAGCAGCTCAAGGTGGGACCTATATCTACCTATCAAAGTTGACATTCCTGTTGTAACATATCCTTTTGTTGTAATTGATTATATAAATAATTAGTTAGTTGGGTAAATTACTCTCCCTAGACCTCAGTTTCTTTATCTGCACAATGATGGGCTGGACTAGGAAGTTTTCTGGCTCTTTTTGTACTTTAAGTGTCCTTGGTAATGCAGGTCTTCCTCCATCTCTCCATCATGCACAGTCCACTGGGATTTGGGCCTTGGCATCGAATCCCTTGTTTAATCAACTGAACATGAACAGTCCTCCCTCCTTGAACATTTTGGTGAATCATGGTTTGTCTGTGAAGGACACAGACAGACCTCTGCCCACCTCTCTCCTGGCCCCTTAGTAGAAATGTGGGTGCACATAAACAAAGAAGGGGTCAAGATCAGTAGAATCGAGTTAAATGATGGCAACTGGTAGGACCAGTCATTGGGGCAGGTTGGACACTAGTCACATTCCCAGTTATGGAGATAGTTTGGGAACTTTTTGTTGGGAATTTCAAAGAACCCAACTAATAGGTCACTGGACACCTGGGGATGGGAGAGGAGATGCCCCAGAGGGTACAGAAAGAAGGCACACAGAAATGGCACAAAAGCTTCTCTGGCCTCCTGTCTTGCTAAAGGACAATGTCAACTGGGAACTAATGACCTAGGACCTGTCTCAGTCTCCTCAGATCAGCTCTACCCACCTGAACTCTGGGGGTAAGACCAGCTTCTGGTCACTTCTCTTTTCCTTGCCATTTCTTCCTTTTCTTTCCTTCTTCTTCTTCTTCTTCTTTTTTTTTTGTATGCTGTATGGTAGGGGTCATATTTCATTCTATTTCCATGTGAGTGTCTCACTATTGCAGTATTGTTTGCTGAATTTTTTGTTTGTCTGTTTTTACTTTCTTTTGTTTGCTTGTTTGTTTGTTTTTGAGAAGTGCATAGGCCAGGAATTGAACCTGGGTCTCCCACATGGCAGGCGTGAATTCTACCACAGAACTATCCTTGCACCCCCCCTTGCTATCTCTTACTAAGCTCTGTGGTGGTCACTGAAAAATAGCACCAAGGAATTGTGATGTGCAAATGTTGTTTGAAAATTAACACTTTATTTTTTTTTTTTGGGTGATAAAAGAATTGTCTTTCTTTAATTATTGTTCCGTCATCTCCATTCACAAAAGGGCTTAGGTTTTGAGGAGCACTTACATAATTGCCTGCCCCAGTAATAAAAAGGTCATATTCTCTTCTGTTGTGATGGCAACAGGGCATTATAGGAATTTCAGCTCCCTCTGGCCTTTCCACCTGAGGTGTGTCTATTGGGGGAGGAATTCTGGATGTGACTCTCTTTGCCCATTTTCTAAAATTAAATTCTCCTGAAAATTTGCTCCAAATAATTTACAAGGGTCAAAATCCTGTACTAACTGATAGAAGTAAAGTTTCTCTCTAGTTCTGCTTTGATGCACTTTTAAACCATTTTCTGTGACAACGAAGGGTTTAACTATCCTGCTCAGTTCAGGAGTTCAGACTTGCTTCTCCCTTTATTCTTTCTTTTCCCTTTTGTTTCCACCTGGTAGCACTAGCCCTTAGTTTGACTTGCCCCTCCTCATTTTGACTGGTCTACCCTTCCAGAACACACTTTCTCTGCAGCCAAGTCCCAGTGACACAGACAGATCCCTTTTGCAGGGATAGCTGGTGGTTGAGGGTGCCACTGTTTCTGTATTAGGTTTATTTTTCATGTAAGTTCAACCGGAGGATAGGGAGACCACATAATTTGTCATCCAAAATGGTGATACTTTTTGAGAGTGTCTATTAAGAATTAGTTACCTCTGAACACACAAACAAAACAAAACCATCCCAGACAAACAAGGGTGTATGGCCTCCACACTAGAGAATGAGGCCTTCTTTTGCCCTGAGCTTTTGTATATGCCATTCTGGTGGCCTGGTGTGTTCTTCCCCCATCTTCCCCTGGTAGTCCTTGTTATTCATTCTTCAGGTCTTAGTCAAGATGATGACATGTCTTCTAGAAAGGATTCCTGAACCCCCAGTGTTGGGTTAGATTTCCTTCCTCCCTGCTCCCCAAACCAGCCCATCCCCATCACAGCCCATCACACCATATTGCAATTTCCTGTTTTAGACTCTCTCTGCCTCAGTAGTATACATGTGGAGCTCAGGTGCTGAGCACTATGCACCTTGTCTCTGCAGTACTCTTCCTGGCTCAGTGATACAGCTCAGTAGATGTTTATTAAATACTATACTCATCTTCCTTCCTTCCTTTCTTCCTTCCCTCTGCCTTAGATCCATTTGCCTATGTTTAGTTTGCTTTTGACCTCTTATTTCTAATATTCCATGTCCCCTGATTTTCCTCCTCTTCATTTGTACTTTCATCAAGCACTTTTCTCTTTTCTCCCCCCATTCCCTAGCTCTCATTGTGTCTTCTGTTAGACACCTCAATTTCTCTTCTCCCTTTTTCCCCATCTTAAAGCATTGCATGAGGTGATGGGCAGCTCCTTCAATGACAATGCATCCCAACAATAAAAGTCTCCAAACTACATGATTTTTGGAATAAGAGAAATAGAATTCTAGGCTTTGCCTAGATTTTGGTCATTGGGTGACAAATGACCTTGTTCATAAGCCTTTATCTCTGCTATTTTCCCTTTGCAGTTTGGTCCTTTTAATGGACGAGGTATGACGCATGATGGCTGCTGGGATGATTTCTATTGCTAACACTGAGTTTCAATCATTCCATATTTGATAAATGGGTGACATTGCTACTTCTTGGAAGCCAGGAATCCTAGATCCAGAAAAAGGTATCTTGCTTGCCACAGACATTCCTCAAAAAAGATGAGTCTAAATGGAAAGAAATTTAGTTTCTTTCCCTGTACTGCCTTTTCTTACTTTCTTCCTTAGTATATCTCCCTATGTTTGGGGGAGTTTTGCACTTAGTACTTGTTTTCTTCTCTTGCCCCAATTCAGAGGCACAGATGAATTTTGTATCTGTGTTCACCCCTGTCATATATGAGCTTCTTTGCTAGCTCATGTGCTTTATCTTGTGTGGCTGTAGTTCAAAACTGAAGGCTAGCTATTGGTGTGCTGGAACTGTGGAAGAGCCAGTTCTATGAATCTCTTCTCAACCATGTATTTGGTGACATTGCATTGGATGTTTAAACTCTACCACAGTGGGAGTTTTTATACCAGGGAAGTAGGCAAATTCAGCAAATGCTACAAATCAGGATACGTGTATACCTAATCATTAAACATATACCGGCACACTTTACTAAGGACATCAAAACTCTAGCTCTTTGCTGTCCAGTATGGTAGTCATTATTGATATGTGGCTAATTAAATTTGAATTCATTATAAATTAAATACAATTGAAATTCAATTCCTCAGTTTCCCTAGCTACATCTTAGGTATTCAATAGTCACATATTGCTAGTGGCTACTGAATTGGTCAGCCCAAATACAGAACATTTCCTTTATCACAGAATATTCTATTGGGCAGCACTTTGACTAACTGCTTTGTTCCGATTGGACATTTGGTGTCATGCTTTGATCATAGAGTTCAGGATTGGAGCTGGGTATTTGCAATCCCCACCATACACATAAGCCAGAGGTAGCTTAAATCTGCAATCTATAGGTCAGGGGTCAGCCAATGTCTTGTGTAAAGGACAGGCAGTAAGTTTTTGGCTTTGTAGGCCTGATGGTCTGTGTTGGAACTACTCAACTCTGCCACTGTAGTACAAAAGAAGCCATAGACAGGACATGGAGCAACAAGCATGTTATGTTCAAATAAAGGCCCATGGGCCATAGTTTGCCGATCCCTGAGCTATATACTGAGGTCTGTCCAGCTATCTAGTTCTTTTCATGGATCTTAGAAATATATTTGGAAAATCCATTGTGGCTACATTATAGAGTAACCAAATCCATCCTTTCTTTAAAACTTTAATTCGCAAAATTTCAAAGAGACATGAAAGTAAAGAGAATAATATAGCGAATCCCCGTGTACCCATCACTCACATTCAACAATTATCAGTACAAGTCAAATATTATTTCAAACCCTCTCATATTTTTTGATGTATGAGAACATTATGTGTCA
Organism: Myrmecophaga tridactyla; assembly: GCA_004026745.1. Lineage (NCBI taxonomy): Eukaryota > Metazoa > Chordata > Mammalia > Pilosa > Myrmecophagidae > Myrmecophaga > Myrmecophaga tridactyla. Next base: position 30,096 of record PVIY010007700.1, on the reverse strand, counting down.
ACATTCAAATCCATTTCAAAATCACTTACTAAAACAGGATATCTTTTATTTACTTATTTAGTTTTTTACATTTTTTTGTTTAAGAAAACAAACAATATACTTAGAACCACCCACAATGGATATCTTAGTTATCTTAACCATAGGCATATTTAAATGAGGTATCCATATAATCATTGTAAAGCCTGTGTTTGCACAGTAAGTTTCATAAACCAATTTAAAATTAAGGCAACAAGGAAAAAATCTGCATATTCAGATAGCAAAGTTCTTAAATTCTAAGTATTAAAAACTTAGATACCATTTGATTGGCTGTCAAAAAACTGTGAACGCTCTCAAAATATCAAGTAGAAAGTTCTTACAAATATCTGCATTGCTATAGTAATGACCTATGTTACTAAATATTTTCCTGATTTCAGGAAAATATGAAGATACAAATATTTTTACAATTAACATATGGAAATCTTAACCACCTAAAATGGGTGTCTTAGTTAACTTGTCCATAGGCACATTAAAAAAAATATATCTTTGTAAAGCTGAAACACAGGGTATCTTTTAACGTATAAAAGCCAAACTTTAGATATCTTCAAAAGCAACTTTATTTTATACTATTTGGTTATCATCGGTGACTCCTAGGAACAGGCATTCTAAACTTACACTCTAAAGTGGACAGGTTTCCCCCTTGGCAGTGTGAGGTAGAATTATACATTGAGGATTTGCTTGAAGTACTGAAAATGAAGCAGGCAGTGTATAGCATGCACAGAAGGCTTCTGCTTCTTTGTATTCTCACAGCCTCTGGGCTGTTCTTTAACAAGCCCAGTCCCTGTCACCAGGTTAGTGACACAAGACATTAACAAGGGTGGTGTGAACTCAGCAGCTGTTCAAATGCAGAACCCGCCCCCTTCCTTTCTCCTCTGCCCTGTTGTTTTCTCTCCACCCTCCTCCTTCTGTTGTGAGAGGACTCAAGAACAGGCTGCCTTTTGGTAAAGAGAATCATAGACTCAAAGAAAGTTAAAATGGAAAAGGGCTTTCATGAACATATTGTTCAGGGTCCACAATTTATGGGTAATTCAAAAAAGGACTCAGAGAAGTAAAGTAATTCACCCAACGTGTCATGGCGAGATTGTGACAGACCAGGGTCTAGAACTGGGTCTCCTGATTTCTGGTTTAGCATTGGTAAAAAAAAAAAAAAAAAAAAAAAGATGCAGAGGAGGTATGCTGGTTTGAAAGGATGCATATACCCTAGAAAAGCCATGTTTTATCAAAATCCCATTTCATAAAGGCAGAATAATCCCTATTCAATACTGTATGTTTGAAGCTGTAATTAGATCATCTCCCCAGAGATGTGATTTAATCAAGAGTGGTTGTTAAGCTGGATTAGGTGATGACGTGTCTCCACCCATTTGAGTGGGTCTTGATTAGTTTCTGAAGTTCTATAAAAGAGGAAATATTTTGGAGAATGAGAGATTCAGAGAGCAGAGCAGAATGACACAGCCACGAGGAACAGAGTCCACCAGCCAGTGACCTTTGGAGATGAAGGAAAATGCCTCCCGGGGAGCTTCATGAAACAGGAAGCCAGGAGAAGAAGCTAGCAGATGATGCCATGTTTGCCATGTGCTCCTCCAGATGAGAGAGAAACCCTGACCGTGTTCACCATGTGCCTTTCCAGATGAGAAAGAAACTCTGTGTTTGCCATGTGCCTTCTCACTTGAGAGGGAAACCGTGAACTTCATCGGCCTTCTTGAACCAAAGTATCTTTCCCTGGATGCCTTAGATTGGACATTTCTATAGACTTGTTTTAATTGGGACATTTTCTCAGTCTTAGAACTGTAAACTAGCAACTTATAAATTCCCCTTTTTAAAAGCCATTCCGTTTCTGGTATATTGCATTCTGGGAGCTAGCAAACTAGAACAGGAGGGAAGGCCTGTACCAAAATACCAGGTTTCTTTTTCCCCTGTGTGAGTTCCATTTACTTGGGGCCTGCTAACATAGCTTGTTTTCAACAAACTGATAACTCATCCTCAGCTAAGGCATTAGTTGGTCACAATGAATGGTACTACATCTCTCAGAAAAAATTGTGTTATAATAGCAGAGGCTTGGGCACAAAAATAAGTGCCGTGATGCTAAGGAATGTGGCATTTCAGTTCTCCCTTCCTATTCACAGTATCTTTCTGTCTTGCTGGCTCAAGCCGTGCTCTATTTCTGAGTGGAAAACCTACACTCCCTCCCCCTACCTTATACACACACAGATACCGCTCCACTGACAGAGGGTTCAGAACCTTCTTGCACCTGTAGGATGAGCTCTGTTTCCTAATGAATGCTCCCCCCACCCCCGGACCAGCTGACGCTTTAGGCTGAAGTCTCACTTCAACGCCACCCCGAGAGGCTCCTTCATCTGTGGACTTCCATGACCATTTCAGTAGAAAACAAAGCAGGGGCTGCATCAGCAAATATGACAAATGAGTGATTCACAGCGTCTTAAAATAAAAGCCCATCATGATATTTTCCTGCTTAGAACCCTTCAAAAGTTTCATATTTCCATTGGGAATAAAAGGCAGACTGTTCAGCCTATCCTCAAAGCCCTGCAGGCTGAGCTCTGCCCACTTCCCCATTCTCCCCTCATCCATGCTCCCCTTTGCAGTGGTGTCTTTCAGTAGAGCTGAGAGCTGTTTCCCGTCTCAGGGACTTTGCACATGTGGATCCCCATACCTTTCAGCTGACTGGTGTCTTCTGTCTTGGCCTGTATGTCACTGCTTCACAAAAGCCTTCTATGTCAGCTACTAAATTAAGCTCCTTTTGTTAGGCCATAACATGTTCTCTTCTATGGCAGTTATCACTTATATACTTACTTGTATTTTTGCTGATTTAATATTTTTTCTCCCAGCCTACACTGTCAACTCCATGAGGAAAAGGACCACAATCTATTGCCAGATACCTAAGCCTACCATCATGGAGTATACCCAACAGATATTAATATATGTTTCTAATTGTTTCAGACATATATGTATATAAATATGTATACATACATGTGTATACCTATCATCTATCTACCTACCTACCTACCTATCTGTCTGTCTAATCTATCTATGGAAACTTTTTCCTCTCCTCAATCAGAGGGCAGAGTCTTTGTGTTCAGGAACCAAGACTTCTGCTTCTCTTCTTTTTACCACATTGCTTAGTACAGGGCTCAGACAATAGTTGTTGATTTTTACATGTTTACCTGGAGTACCCATGTTCAACAGGCAGAGAAGGGGCCTTGGGATCATAGTTCAGTGAGAAGATAATCCTCAAATTGGGTAATTTTCCTATGTAAAATACAATATCCGTTTTTTAAAGTTATGAGATCAGTTGACTTGGCATTTTCTAACTGCATGTTCCATGGAACACTAGTGCCTGAGCCAATAGGTAAAAAAGTGATCCATGGTCAAATAGGTCAGAAGACTGTCTGCTCTCTCCTTCTTTGGTGTGTATGTGTGTGTGTGTGTTTGTGTGTCAAATTCACATTAACATTGTCAGCATTGTTTAACCCCCTGTTTGCCTCAGAGACTTTTCCAGCCAGAGCTATCAGTTAGTTGCCAGAGGACATAGTCTGTGAAAACCTTATTTAATCTAACTGCTTATTTCACTTCCTCTTCTTTTATTTTGATCTCTGTTCAGAGAGAGTGGCTAGTTACATTACCTTGAACTCTTCCCATGGAAATCATACCAGAAAGAATCCCATACAGCAATCTTTTAACAGTACTACATGTTCTGTGCCAAATTTAACTGTCCACCTATTACTGTGGTAATAATACAAATGAGCAGGCAGAACTTAAGTCTCTTAATAAACCCATGCTTGCCTTGGAAAAGCTGACTGCATTGATGTTATGTTAATTTCAGGTCTTGGAGGAATTGTGAAATGGTTAAAAGCAGAGTCAGGGTTCAGGAAATTTATCAGTAATTTAAACTTTTGCAGTAGATTCATGAGCATTTATATCCATATTGTATGGTCATTGGTCATTGAGTACATGTCAAACAAGCTGAAGTAAGACACTGGCTAATCTCTGCTAATTCTGTGCAAGTATGGTATGCTTTGATATTTCTGGTCAAATTTGATAATCGGTCTATGTGTCATCTCTGTTATCTAAATTAGGGGCTCTTATCAATTCATCCGTTGGCAGTTACCCCAGTGGATAACGCCCTGCTGTGTCACGCCTAGAGCATCACTCCCTTCTGTCTGCAGTAGTTTTCTCATCTTGGTTATAAAGCACTCGGACTTCAAGACCCAACCCAAACATCCCTTTTTGGTGAAGTTCTGTTTGACTCCTCTATGTCCTCTTCTCATAGGACATTTCATGCTGAACTCTGTGTTTCTGTCATAGTTCTCCTACCCTCACCATATCAGAATCCTTCATCATGCTAGAGTGTGAATTCCTTAAGGTTAATTACAATGTCTTGTTTCTCAACTCAGAAACCAGCACTTTGCCTGGCATGCAGTAGGCATTCCATAATATTTATTCAATAGGAAAGTGAACCAATCATGCAAGTCCATAAGACCTTAAAAACCAGCAACTGACATTGGGAATATGAACAAACACAAGTCTCACTGACTACTTCTTAGCCTCAATATCCATGAATTTGATGAGTTAACACCTCCTAGTAAGGACAAGCAACATAATTTAGACTTATGTTTCCAACGAAATAATCAAAACAGGCACACATTACTAATTCGCCTTCTAGAAACAAAAGGTGGTTCCACAGTTTAGGAATGACAAGGCAGACTTTTTTCCTGTGTTAACTCCATCTACCCTCAAAAGTTTAAAAATTGATTTTTTTTTTAATGTGGGCAGGCTCAGGGAAACGAACCCGGGTCTCTGGCATGGCAGGTGAGAATTCTACCACGCAGCCACCATTGCACCACCCTAGAAATTGTTTTTTAATTTATGAAAATTGTTTTAAAGTTAAGCAAGAGGTTGAGGTTTAGAAAAATAATTCAGGTCTTTGCTTTTCCCCTTTTTGCCATCAGCTATGTGAAACTTCATTGAATTTCTCTAAGTCTCAGTGCAAATCACTTAATTTGGGTAGCTGAGAATAATTAAGAAACAAAAGATAGGTGCGCTTAAACAATAGGAATTTATTGGCCAACCGTTTTGAGGTTAAGATACCAAGTCATCAATAAGCCTATGCTTCTTCCCAAACGTGCTCTGGGGCTGGCTGCTGCTGTGTGCTTGGTCCCTGGCTCGTCGTGTGACAGGTCAGATGGCAGCATCTCCTGGCCTCTCCCTTCTCTTCCAGGTTCTGTTGATGATCAGCTTCTGGCTGTTCCCTCTGTGGCTTTCACTCTCTCTGTCTGAATTTCATGCCACTTATAAAGAACTCCAGTCGTAGATTAAGGCCCACCTGGGCCATCCTTTAATTGAAGTTACCTTAACAAAAGGTCCTACTTACAATGGCTTCACATCCACAGGACCGGGTTCAGTTTGAGAACGTGGTTTTCTGGGGCTCGTACAGCTCCAGACCACCACCACACCCTTTTTGGAAGCAGCTCTTTTTGCTTGAGGAGGGTTTGCACGATTCCTAGGAAGTTGTTGAGATTGACTGTAGAGCTCCTTTCGTGTAAGTAGAGTCCAGGCCTCGCCTCTAGTTATGTTTATCCACAAGTATCTGCAATATGGTTCATACCTAGTGCTCACATGGAGCCTCTTTGTATGCCAAGCTCTGGGCCGCTCAGAGCAGCCTGCTGGCTGTGTGGGTGATTCCCGCACATAAGCCCAAGTCTCTCAAATTAGTGGACGTCTAAATCTCAACATGATTTTTGAATTACTTTATATTTTATATAATAGGATACCCCTGATTTTGTTTGCAAATTTTTTTCTTGAAGTTTGCTGAAAACTCGGCGGGAGAGGAATGGTGGCGGCAGCTGAGGGCTGAAGAGAAGAATTTGTTTTGTGTCAAGATGCACAGTGTGGCCTGCAGTTAATCTTCTTCGCCACTAGATGGAGATCTTGCGTCAATCTGTGAATTGCTCATTACCAAAGCGTGGCAGAAAGTCTGCAATCAAGGGCTAAAACCAAAGACAATGAAACAGAGAACCGTTTTTGATATTATAAAAATAACATGATTCATGAGATTTGAAGTAATGAAAGCCAAGGTATGCTAGTGTCAATCCCTGCTCTGTTTTCATGGACTATGAAAGTTGGGAATTCCTGAGAAGTTAAAAACCTGTAGCGTTGAGAACTGGAAGAGAGTGCTTTTAGGAACTATGAAACCTGTGTTCCGATTCACCTGTTGCCGTCTGCGTGTGGTGTATTTGGAAAGTCAATTAACTTCTAGGGACCTCAGTTGCTTTATCTGTAAAATGGAAGATCACTACCTTGCCAGAGGCTGGATCGGTTTTCCACAAGATCTTCTCCTGCTTTAGGTGTGTGTTTATCAGTAATGGGGAAAAGAGGTTGAAGTTTAGTGTTTCTTTGGAAGAAGCAGAGGGAAGTAAGTGAAGAATCTTGGTTGGCCATTGCCTACTTTTTCCTGATTTTAACTTTTTCTTCTGGCCAGGTGGATGGAAAGTAGAAGAGGCGTCTCTCTTTGGAAGAGCCATGGGCATGATGCATCTTTGCTGCAGGATAGGAATAAAGGAGGGAAGAAGGGTAAGATGGACTGAGAAGGGCAAAGGGCTCTAGTGGGATGGGTGTATGTGTCTTGGCGTGTCTACTTAGGTCTAGAATCATAGAAAGGAGGAGACACAGGAAATGTTCATGATTGCTGGGAAATATGTTATTTATTATTGATCAGGCCACCCTTAGTTATCATTGGATCCTCACAATGACCTGTGTGATAGCTTGTGACCCTACTTTAAATGCTGAGGGATTTAGGGAGGATTTATGATATATCTCTAGTTAATGTTAGGGACATATTTTCAATCCTAAAATCAATACAATTAATAACGATATTGTTTTGCATTTCATGCTTGCTCATGAGGGGCCTCTTAGCCACTTATCCAGAAAATCTTTGGATTATAAATTGATACTATTTCAAATTTCTAGGAGGCTCAAGTCATATTTTTCTCAGTTCTCCATAGTGTACTGGGCAAATGCTGAGCTGCCTTTGCTATCATCTGGCATTTCCATAATTGAGCCATAGGGAGTGCCTTGATCAATCTCAGAGTAATTAGTGATTGATCACCCAGAGCTCCTTGAGGGCCCTGGATTATAGCCTTTCTGTTATGAAAACCCAGCGCCATTATCCTTACCACTGTCCATATCTTCTTATTGGAGCAGCATGAAGTTAAGAGTAGATGAAGATTTGATATTGCAGGAAGGAAGAGGAACAGAGAGAGAGCTATGGAAGTTTGACAAGGTACCTGAGAGAGAGAAGATGAATTAGATAAGATGAAGGCAGGGTTGTGTCCTATGTGACATATTTCTGAGATTGTCTATTCAGTTGTTTCAGGTGTTACAGCCCTTGCATAATTGAAAGTGGTTAAATGTTCTCTCTCTAGTGGACCTGGTAAATTTTGATCATATTACACTGATTCTGAAACTCTGTCTTTGGTTTGAGTATGGTCAGTAAAGCTAGCAGGTAATCTATCTCTGAACTAAGCCAACAGTATTCTCTTCCTTGCGATGTATTTAAAAAAGTTTCTCTTGACAAAGTTTTTACTGTGTAACCTTAATATATCTGGAGTCCCATGTGGTTAAGTCTTGCATAGTGTTGGCTTTCTTTTCTGAACCCAGTCAAAGAGATATTACAGGAAAAGCAGGATTAGTTGATCTCAGCCATTTTTCTAAACTAATGTAGAACCCTCAGGGAGACGAATGTGTTTGGCTGCCATGGTAGAGGAATGACAGACTGGAAGGGAATCTGACCAAGTAGCTGGAAGAGAGCTTTCTAGTTGTGCCCTTTTCTCTTCCCCACTTACTCTGGGTGACCCTTTGCCTTGTGGCTGTGAGTAGGATAGCATTAGGGTAGCTTTGCAACCAATGTGAGAAGTTAGTGGCCACTTCACCTGGATGCCCTTATCCCTGCCTTCCCCCCCCACCCCACCAATGGGCTAGGAAATTATAATAGAGGCTCTCTACCCTAATGAGAACATTCCTGGACATAAGGTGATGAAATATTCTCTGGCAACAAAGGGGATTCTTGGAGGGTTGGTCAGGGGATGGCTGGATTAAGAATGCAAATTTGGAGACTTTCTATTTTGAATACAATCCTTCGATTCACCTGGAGAACAAGCAGGACCTAAATTTTTACCCCTCTCCCAGGTAGACCGTTTTTGCAAAAACAGTTGTTAGTCTCAAGGAAATAGAAGGTGAGATAACAGGGAAAAATGGTGAGACGTGTGAGGAGTAAACGTTCCATGAAAAAATTCAGTGAAAATAAGCTAAATAAGAGGAAACAAAATTGATGAAACCGAAAGACCAATCATTTAAAATAAGCACAGTAATTATCCGTGGAGAGATAAAGGGGGGATATTAGAAAAATAAAGCAGGAAGAAAAACACGAAGAAGAATCCATGGAGATACTGAGTACCTAAATATAATTGCTGAAATAAAGAATTCGGCAGATGGGCTACATATCAGAATAGATGCAGCTAAAAAACATATTAGTGGAGTGAAATATTGGAATAAGGAACTTTCTTGGGAGGTATTAGAAAAGGATAAAAAGATGAAAAGAATGCAAGTAAGAGATACGAAGGACTGAAGTAAAAATGTAAATATCCCTATGACAGGAGAGAAGAGACCCCAAATTGAAAGGACTCAGAGAGTGCTGAATAGAAGTGTTCCCCTCACAAAGAGACAACATTAAAGGATATCGAAGGAAAAGAGACAATTCTAAAAGCTTTCAATGATCCAAAGCAATTACCCAAAAAGAGCGAGAAAATTATAGCACCATCATGCTTCTAAACATGGGAAAGTGCAAATTAATATCTTCAAATTGTTGAAGAAGAAAAAAAGAGTAAAATTAGAATTTTGTAATGGCAAGATTATTATTTAAATGTGAGGATGAAATACAGATATTTTCAAGTATTCAATGTTTTGTAATAATTACCACCAAAGTTTGGCTTTGAAAGAACTCGTGAAGGATGTGTTTCAGTTAAAAGTGAAATGAATCTGGAAAGAAGCAATTAAATCCAAGAGGATGCAATGACTCCAGGAGGAAGGGCAAATAAAGAACAAACAAGTACAGAATGAACATTCTTGTGAGTATATAAAGGTTGTTTTTTGACAATTTGACCAGGAAACTAGGTCAGAAAGCATGCATTAAATTCCCAAGAATCAACCTCATGTAGACTAGTTTTCCAACTAAAAGAAACAGTTCAGCAATCAGAAATAATTAAAAGCAATTTATGCATTTATTGGAGTTTCTTAAAGGAAGTAACGATGATTCCTGTGCATGTGTTCTTGTATATGAGAGCACAATTTTCCCCGGAAGTAGAAATTCTGAGTCTTATGATACATGCATTTTTATTAGATCTAGTGAAATTGACTTCTAAAGTTCTATGAATTACCTGTTGTGATTTTAATTGGAATTGCATTCATTTTATACATTAATCTGGGGTTGAACTGATATGTTTAAAAGTTGAAAGTTCATTGCAGTTCTTCATTTATTGAGGTCTTCTTTCAATAAATTTTATAATTTTCATTGCGAAAGTCTTGCCTTTCTTTTGTTATATTTACTCCTATGTACCTTATGGTTTTTGTTGTTAATATGAGGGCTTTTTCCTCTACTATAGTTTCTAATTGTTACTGGAATATAGGAACACAATTGGCTTTTTTGGTAGCATTTTAAAAAATTGAGGTATAAATTGCTTGCAATAAAATGCACAGATCCTAAGTGTTCAGTGTGATGAATCTGATAATTCTTTACACCATACGAAACAAGATAAGACTTTTTCTATTACCAGAGAAAGTTCCCTTTTCCAGTACATCCCTACCCCTGAGACAACTACTTTTGAACTTCTATTACCATAAATTAATTTTGCCTGTTCTTGAACTTCATATAGATGGAATCATGCAGTTTCTACTCCTTTGTAACTTCTTTTATCACTTAATATATTTCTGAGATTTATCCATGCTGTTGTGTGTGTCAGTAGTTTGGTTTCTTATGGCTGAGTACTATTCCATTATATAGCTACACCACAATTTATCTACTCACTTTTTGATGGACAATTGGGTTGTTTCTAAATTTTGTTTTCTTTGAATAAAGCTGTTATAAGCATTCTTGTACAAATCTTTTTGTAGTGGAGGTTTTCATTTATATTGGGTTAATGTGTAGAGTGGAATTGTTGGGTCATATTTTCTTTTATTTGTGGGGGTAGTTCATCCTTTTATTGTTAATGCATGGAAGTTCTTTATATATTCTTGATACTATTCCTTTGTCAGATATTTGTATTGAGATTACATTTTTACAGATTGTGGTTTGCCTTTCCATTTTCTTAATATGTCTTTTGATGAACAAAATCTTTTAATTTTAATGAAGTCTAATTTATCAGTTTTTTTTAGCATGAGTGTTTTTTTATTTCCTGACTAGGAAATCTTGCTCTACTCCAAGGTTGTAAAAATAATCTTTGGTGTTTTCATTTAGCAGTTTTATAGTTTCAGTAACTAAATTTAGAAGCCAAAATTTATATTTCCATTTTGTTTTGTTGTGTTTTTGTTCAATAATTATCCTTTCTTTTTTTTAAATCAGAGAAGTTGTAGATTTACAGACAAATCATGCAGAATATGCAGAATACCCCTAAATCTCAAGTTATTTTATGTCTGTTTCCTCGTCCAACACATCATGACGTCTCAGTGCTCAATATAATTTTCCCATCTTGTTATTTATTGTTTTTTAAACAATAAAAATAGTTCTTCTGCCTCTGAATGCTTTCACTTAGAATAATGTTTTTGAGGTTATTTCCATGTTGTAGCATACATTAGAGCTACCTTCCTAAATAATATTCCATTGTATGGCTAGACTACATTTGGTTTATTCATTCATCAGTTGATGGCATTTGAGCTCTTTCTACTTTTTTAACTAAGATGAATAAAATGCAAGTTACATATTATATATTTTCATTTATATACTATCCATAGGGAGAGAAAGTAGATTGGTTGTAGCAAGGGTCTGGGGATGGGGAATTGACTGCTAATGGGTATAAGTTTTCTTCTGGGGTGTTGAAAATATTCTGAAATTAGATAGGGAGTGGGGATGGTTGCACAGATTGTGAATGTACTAAAAAACACTGAATTGTACACGATAATGTGGGGAAAGTTTTGTTATATGAATTATAGCTCAATCAAAATTTTAAAATGTTAAGAGTAATTGCTTTTAAATGAGTCAATAGATGATGATATTTACAGGTATATGCTATTGATTATGTGTTTACCATGATTTCTTATATCCTTCCATTTCCCTCTGGATTTACTTCTTTTCACGGGTTTGTGGGTGGTCAACTTTCACAATCATTGTATTCTGGGAAAGTCTCTTCTCTCCTCAAACTTGAACAATGCCAGCGTGGTTCTCAGTAGTGCATTCTGGGGGTTTCAGCTAAGTTTTTTGAATTGCTGATTTCTGTTGAAAATCATGCCTTGCTGAGGATCCTCTGTGACCACCCCAGAGGGACCCTAGCTTTCTTTCCAGCTGGGCTGTGTTCTGGCGCTCATGGAGTCTGAGTCCTGGGACATGGGCTGGGCAGTTCCTCAATGCTCCTTCATTTCCACCTGGCTGTTTCCTCTCCCCAAGCACCCATGCCCCAAGGCTCTAATGCCATCTTCCTGGCTGCCCCTTGGGCTCTCACGCCAGGGTCCACCCTGGCTCCCCACCACCCTGACCTTCTTCCATCAGACAAGCCCTCATGTGCCCCATTCCCTGTGGGCAAAGCCCTAGCGGGTGGTAGGAGCTGACTATAAATCGATCCGTGTTTGACACCTCTCAAATAACCTTTGCATTTCAACTGGACCAAAATTTGTCATGTTTGGGTAGTTTCTGATATTCCTTTACACACTTTAACTCGTATATCCTTTCTAAAAATAGGGTATTTCCTTCAATTTATGGTTATCTAAACTGAGATTCCTAGACATTAAGTGTTTTCTTCAAGGTCACAAAACCAGTGAAGGTTGAAGTTCATACTTCAAACAAGGTCTTTGGGCGTGCTGTTCCTTTTCCTCCCTCCATTATGCATTTCACTGGAAGAGTGGGGATCTCAGGCATCACAGGACACTAGGAGTGAGGAGATTCAGGATTTGTTGTGAGGGTGGTAAGGGAGAGAGGAGAGTGGAGGGGAAGTGAGCTTTAACCTCCTGCAACTCACATCCCTCCCTGTACATACGTGCAGCCTGCAGATCCCAGGGACCTGGCTGATTTGTTCCCAGTAGGCACAGTGCACATTATTAATGCATTTCCTTATGATCCCTCCTCTTTTTGGATTGTCATGTGGCAATACAAGCACAGACCTTCTGTTTATTTTTCAAGGGTGAGAAGCATTTTGTGAATTCTGCAGCATCTTAGTGAAAACATCTGAGAGTCATTGGCCTTGGTAAGCTTTGCAAATGTTTGCTAGACTTGGAGCAAATGGTGGAATATGTGAAAGCAAGTTGCTTGCCTGATAAACTGCCAAGGTGCAATGGAAGGGTGGTGGAGATTAAGGTAAGAGCTGTGCTCTGCCAGTAGACAGATCCTCCACGATCCTGTCTCAGCATCCACCCTCTTAACAGATCCTCCCAGTTACAACCCTCTCTTCTCTTATCTATAGCCCTGTCACCACCTGTATTTATGTTGCTTCTTTCTTGATTTAGTTGTTCATTATTTATCTTATGTACTTTCTTGACTTAGTTGTTTATTATCTGCAAGCTCCATCTGGGCAGTGATCACCTTATCTAATGTGTTCCTGGGGTCTGGCATAATATCTAGCACAGACCAGGAGCTCAAGAACAATTGAATGATTGAAGGAAGAAAGGAATCCTGGCTCAGCCACTTGATAGCCTTGTGTGATGTTGGACAATTTTAAAATTTCAGTTTGTGCATCTGTAAAATCAGATGACACCTAAATAGCCACCCTGTGGTGTTGTTGGAAGAATTCTTTAAGACCATGTATGTGATGTTGTAGCATCATGTCTGGCATATTGTAAAAGCTGAACTAATATTAGCCCCTTTTTTTCCTAAGATGAATCTCTTTCAAGTGGGTGGCAACCCAGTAGAAGAGATCAATTGGGGGATTGTTCTAGTTTGATAGCTGCCGAAATGCAATATACCAGAAATGGAATGACTTTTAAAAAGGGGAATTTAGTAAGTTGCTAGCTTACAGTTCTAAGGCTAAGAAAATGTCCCAATTAACACAAGTCTATAGAAGTGTCCAATCTAAAGCATCCAGGGAAATATACCTTGGTCCAAGAAGGCTGAAGAATTTCACGGTTTCTCTCAAGTGGAAGTGCACAGTCAGGGTTCCTCTCTCATCTGGAAGGGCACATGGCAAACATGGCGTCATCTGCTAGCTTTCTCTCCTGGCTTCCTGTTTCATGAAGCTCCCCGGGAGGCATTTTCCTTCATCTCCAAAGGTCACTGGCTGGTGGACTCTGCTTCTCGTGGCTGTGTTGTTCTGCTTCTGCTCTCTCTGAATCTCTTTTATAGGACTCCAGAAACTAATCAAGGCCCACCTAAATGGGTGGAGACACATTTCCCCCAATCCAGTTTAACAATCACTCTTGATTGGGTTACATCTCCAGGGAGATGATCTTATTACAGATTCAAGCATACAGTATTGAATAGGGTTTTTTTTCTGCCTTTACGAAATGGGATTTAGAATAAAACATGGCTTTTCTAGGGGTCATACGTCCTTTCAAATCATCACAGGGATATTCATGTTTTGCCTATAATGTGTATATCTTTTAAAGAAAAATGAAGGTGAAAAACTCCAGGCGGGGCGTTCTAATTTGTCTCTGGGAGTAGCACTCTGGTGAAACTGAGTTTAGTAAAAATGTCTGTGCTTCCATAGTTGCTTATTAAAATGACCACATGGCTGGAGTTCAATGTACCTGCATTAGGAAACAGACTAGCCTCTGTAGGGGAAGGAAGGCAGTCTATTCATTTTTGTAATCCTGCTGCCTAGCCCAATATCTGCTCCTTAGTAGGAAGCTAATGAGTATACATTGAATTAATAAAGTGATATTTGGGTTGAGTTACATAGAAGAGGGCTTACTAGGCAGAAAAATATACAGAGAGCCTTTCAGGAAGGGAAGAGAGTGTGTGCAAAGGCCAGGGAGCTGGAATGACGAGATGTGATCAAGAAGGAAAGGCTAGAGAAGGGAGGCAGCACAGTGGGAAGTAGAGAGTAGAATTTCAGAGGGGAGGGGCCTATTTGTGGAAATTGCAATATCAGGAGTGTGGCTGCTCCTTACCAAAGTCCACCAAGGTGTACATCACTGGGAAAGAGCCTGTCCAAGCATGAGTGGGCAGCAACCCAAATGGGCCATCGATGAGGATGCTGAAGTCACCAGGAAGGTGCAGGGCTGGGCACAGAGATGGAGAATGAGTAGGGGCTAGGCGGTCCTGCTAAATGTGGTGGAGTGATGTGAAGCCAGATCCACAAAGATGTGTCCCCAGGGAAGGTGACAATATTGGCCCATCAGCTGTGCCTCATGTGGGGACAGAGGTCACCAACCCATCTCTACTTCCTCATGCAGGCCACCACTGGCATCTGCAGGACTCAAGCAGGGGCACAAATGGAGGCACTGGCCCATAGCTCTTCCCACCCTGATTCCATGCAGCTTGCCTGGGGCACCCTAGCCTGTGTATCTAAAATCTGACAACACCCCACAAAAGCCACCCTTGGGCTTTGTAGAGCACATGCTGGTGGTGTAGCTCATCTGCGGGAGCCAGTGCCAGCCCTTAGTATTTAGGATGAACGTTTCAGGGTTCCCCATATCAAAGTATGTTCAGTGCAGGCTTGGGTCCTTGGCCCCGTGGCCTCCTGGACTCCCAGATGCCTTGCCTGTGGGCAGGCGCATGGCCAGAAAAGGACCAGAGTGGGGCCCTCTAAAGCATGTGGCCCGGGACAGCAGCTTGGCTGCCCAGGTCCACTCACACTGTTTCATTCCCCATAAGTACCCATTTTATGAAAGAATTGATCGTGGCAGAGAAGAGAGCCTGGGCCATGAAATGATCTTAATCTCTCCAAACAAACAGGCTCTTTTGCAGATGAACTAAACTACACTTAGATTAAAGGTTATTTCTTTCTTCTCAAACTCCTTATTAACCACGTCAGCCCACAGCCAAGTTTGGCCCACGAGTTAGGGCTCTCCTGGGCCAGAGCACACTTCACGGGCTTTATTTTCTTCTCTCCCCAGCTTTTGCTGAGCTCAGCTGTGTATGGTCAGGACAGCCTGGCTGAGGATCAGGAGGAATGGTGTTACAGGGAATTGTTAATAAATGGTGCTCACTTGAGTGCCTGGCATTTCCATTGTCCTTATTCTTGTTAGTAAATTCACACCATCAAGACTTCACACTGACTGATGAGCCCCAGATGTGAGAGTCAGGAGGTATTGTCAGATTCTGGTTCTGTCCTGCTACAAAGGAGTCTGAGCCCTTCAGTCACATTATGACTATTTCCAGCCCCAGATGTTAGAGTCAGGAGGTATTGTCAGATTCTGGTTCTGTCCTGCTACAAAGGAGCCTGAGCCCTTCAGCCACATTATGACTATTTCCAGTACCTCTCCTTTTATGTAACTCTAGGAAGGAAACACATTCAATTGTGAACAGTCATTAAAGGGGTGGAAAACTGACTTGAATTCCAGCCTCATTCTGCTGTGGGTTAATTGTGTGACCTTATTAGGTCACTTCACCTCTGAATGGTGAGTTCTGCTTTTATAACAAAAGAAACCTTACTCCATCTCTCCACCCTTAGTGGATGTTTTGAAGATCTAATGAGCCAATGCAAGTCAAAGTCATTTGGAAGATGGGAAGATTAGTGAAATTTAAGAGTTTATTATCACTGTGGTATGGAACCATTTATCATATCCTTTCCAAAATGACAGCCTTGCAGGAGAGCAACTTTGCTGTAGGGAGGGTACAGAGATGATTGTGGAGAAAGATGCAGTGGGAGGTGGGAAGCCTGGGACCTGAGAGGACTTGGCTGGGGAGGGAGAGGATGAGGTAGAAGAGGCTGTTAGAAGAATTGAGGATCTCCTAGTGTTCAACACTAGGCTAGGCAATCGGCACACACTTGCTCAGTTAATACCTACTATGGCTTTTCAGGGTTTTATTTTCTGCAACCCTCACCCCCAACTTAGAAATAAGGAAAGTGGGATAGTTAGGTGTCAACTTGGCCAGGTGGTGGCGCCCAGTTCTGTTGCTGTGGGCTTACATCATCAACAGGTGAAGTTCATCTATGGCTGATTACATCTGTGGTCAGCTAAGGGAAGTGCCTTCTGCAATGAGTGACGTTTAACTTAACGAGCAGTGGCTTAAAAGAAGTCAGAAGAGAGAGAAAGAACTCAGAGCCGACTCAGAGATGCAGAGAGGAAATGTGCTAGGGAAAGCTGTTTGAAACCAGAAGGTGGGAGAGAAGGCCAGCAGATGTTGCCCTGTGCCTTCCCATGTGACAGAGAAACCCAGATGAAAGCTAGCTGCCTTTCCTCCAAAGAACTGTAAATATTTTAAAATTTTTTTCCTGTGAAATATCGTATATATACAAAGAAAAGAAAGAAAAAGCAATAATGTTTAAAGTACACCTCCACAAGTAGTTAGCAGATTTCAGAGTTTGATATGGGTTACCATTCCACTTCTGCAGATTTTTCCTTCTAGCTGTTCCCAAACACTGGAGGCTAGAAGAAATATTAATATAGTGATTCAGCAGTCATACTCATTTGTTAAATCCTATTTTCTCTATTATAACTCCTCCTTCTCCTTTGATCCTTCTTCCAATCTGTAGGGATCTTTAGGCAATGGCTGTTCTAACTTTTTTATGTTGAGACAGGGTATTAACACTGACAGATAGAGGAATATAATTAAATGATAACATTGGGGAGGATGATTGCTTTGGGTTTTAGGATTTATCTGGCGTAGGAACCCTGTGGAAGTTATAGGTTCCAGGAAAGCAAACTTAGTGCTTGAAATTTTTATAGAGTCTCAGTTTGAGCCCTAGGTATTCTTGAATTAACAGAGTGGTGTTGGTTGGGATTTAGCAAATGAAGGTAATTAGTACTATCTAACTGAAGCTTACATAAGAGTAGCCTCCAGAATAGCCTTTTGACTCTAATTAGCCACTGATGCATTATTTTATTGTACTTCTTTCCCACCTTTTGATCAGGAATGTGTTGTCAGTCCCATGGTGCCAAGGCCAGACTCATCCCTGGGAGTCGTGCCCTAAGTTGTAAAGGAGATTTTCACCCCTGAATGTCATGTCCCATGAAGTAGGAAGGGTAATGATTTTTACTTGAAGAGTTGGGCTTAGAGAGATAGAGGCCAGATCTGAGCAATGAAACAGCTTTCCTGGATGCAACTGTTAGGCATTGATATAGGTAGTCTTAGCTTTTCTACCACAGAAATAAGCTTCCTAATGGTGAGCCTCAAAATCAAGGGCCTAAAAAAAATAAATAGAAAACAAATCAAGGGCTTGACCCATTTTCTTGGGAGACCCCAAGTGGTTGAGAGGGTACCTGGGCTTTCCCAGAGGGGAAAGTTTAATAGTTCCATATTTTTTTCCCTTAGATCCTCAAGGGAATCTACCAATACTTTTATTACACTTAATTATTACATTAAGCTATACAGAATTACAAGGTCTCGATTCTTATTCTGGACTCCAGGACTTTGGGTTGTTTAAATGAGCTATCCAGATAGATTGATTTAGATTGTGTGTTACAGAAAATTTAGATTCTAGACACAGTGTAACTTTCTGTCTCTGGTCTCATAAGTAGGTGAAGGTCTAGAGTCCATACACTATCATTTTTTACCCTGTATTCTGATTTGCCTTAGTCTCAGCCAAATTGCCTTCTTTTTAATCTTTAATTGAGGCCTGATCTATTTTTTGATTACTTTAACTGTTATTGTATATTGTATATGCTAACATTCAGGGTTGCAGCACTCCATTTCTGTGTGTTAGGTGTCTCAGAGTTGCTCAAAGTTTCAGGGAAACACCAACTGATACACATGTAGCTCAGTGTCTCAGAATCTAGAAATACATTTACAACTTCAGACTAAGTGTGGCTGCTATAAGGGCTTACAATCTAGGCTCCAATTTTCTTATAAGTATTTTCTGAAAGAGAGCTTTGCATATTTGTTTTTTGGTTTCTGGTTTATTTTGGACAACACATTCAGTTTGTTGTGCCTCTCAATGTCTTTCCTTTTTGTAGCCACACCATATTCCATCATATAAATATATCACAGTTTGCCATTCTGCTTCTCAGTCATTTGTACCCTTTGGCTCCCTCCATCTATTGGACATCATGGATAATGTCCAAAATATACCATGTCCTACTGTATCCTCACTTGGTTGTACAGTCAGCAGCACTCTCAGTTTTAGACACTCTTCATTGGTCTATAGAGATGAAGAACTGACAAACACAACCTTATTGAGTCAAAACTACTCGTTATCACTTGTCCCCTCCCCCCAATTAATTATCCCTGGTAGTGCTGTGGTACTGTTGATGTCTTCCTGTTAACTATAGGCCACAGCATGCAATTTTAGTTTATCCCCATACCCTCTACTACTGACTCCTTGTCCAATATTGAAATTTTGAAATAGTTCATGTGAGAACTTCTTTATAATTGTAGATTTAATTTGTGGGATACATGGCACTATGCATCCCCTTTCAATCTTATATTCACCTTCAATATGGCAATGTTATTTATAACCCCACTTATTAGTTATCATCACTTCTCTCTGTTCCCTTGCCTTTAAGTTCAATCCCATTGGGTAACCTTTCCCCCAACTCTAGCTTCTGTGTACCTCTAAGTCTGCCATATTCTACAGTGTAACCTCTGAGATTACCAGAGTCATAACAGCAAAATCATACATACCTTTCCTTTTGTGTTTAACTTATTTCACTCAGCATTGTGTTCTCAAGGTTCATTCATGTTGTCATATGCTGCGGGACCACATTTCATCTTACTGCTGCACAATATTCCATCATATGAATATACCACATTCTGTTTATCCACTCATCTATTGATGGACATTTGGATTGTTTCCATCGTTTAGCAATTGTAAATAGTGATGCTATGAATATTGGTGTGCAAATGTCTATTCATGTCACTGCTGTCTGCTCTTCTGCATTTATTCCAAGTTTTGGTATTGCTGGGTCATAGGGCAACTCAACATTTAGTTTTCTGAGCAATTGCCAAACTGTTTTCCACAGCAGCTACACCATTATACATCCCCACCAATAGAGAAATTATCAAATTGTTTAAATCCTCTATTTCCTTTTTATTGATTCCTTTTTATTGATCCTTTGCTTGGTTGTTCTATCCATAGAGGAGAGTGGCGTATTGAAGTCTCCCACTATTATTGTTGAAACATCTTTTGCTACCTTTAGTTTTGCCAATGTTTGCCTCGTACTTTGGAGCTCCTTAATTGGGAGCATGAACATTTATAATTGTTATTTCTTCTTGGTGAATTGTCCTTTTTCTTAATATTTAGTGTCCTTTGTCTCTTATGATGTCTTTACATTTAAAGTCTATTTTGTCTGATATTACTATAGCTACTCCTGCTTTTTTTTGTTTATAGCTTGCCTGGAACATCTTTTCCAATCCTTTTACTTTCAATCTATTTGTATCCTTTGGTCTAAGATAGTCTCTTGTAAGCAGTATATAACTGGATCATCTTTCTTTGTCCATTTTGCCAATCTATGTCTTTTACTTGCGAATTTCATCTGTTAACATTCATAGTTATTAGTGTAAAGGCGTTTCTTGAATTTACCATTTTATCCTTTGCATTTTATTTGTCAGATCTATGTATTCTTTAACCTTTTTCTCTTTTTATCCTTTAAGTTACAGTTACTGGTACTCTTCAATTCTGTGCCCTCCTCCAGACCTCCCTCTCTGACTTTTATTTTCAGCTAACTGAACTCCCTTTAGTATTTCTTGTAGGGCTGGTCTCTTGTTGACAGAGACGCTCACATTTGTTTATCTGTAAAAATTTTAATCTCTCCTTCTGTTTTTAAGGACAGTTTGGGTGGATACAGAATTCTTGGCTGTAACTCATTCTTTTTCAGGATCTTAAATATATCATATCACTGCCTTCTTGCCTCCATGGTGTCTGTTGAATAGTCTGAACTAAGTCTTATGTGGTTTCCTTTGTTATGTAGTAGATTGCTTTTCTCTTGCCAATTTCAGGATTTTCTGCTACTTTTCAACATTTGACAGACCAATTAATATGTGTCTTGGAGTAGGTCTATTTATATTTATTCTATTTGAGGTTTGTTGGGCTTCTTTGATTTGCATATTTATGCCTTTTATAAGATTTGGGAGGTTCCCCCCATTATCTCCTCAATTAATCTTCCTAGCTTTTTACTCTTTTCTTCTCCTTCTGGGACACCAGTGATTCTTATACTTGTGCACTTTGTTTTGCCCATCATTTCCCTGAGATCCAATTCAAATTTTTTCCATCTTTTTTGCCATTTGTTCTTTTGTGCATTTAAAATCAATTGTTGTGTCCTCTAGTTTGCTTATTATTTCTTCTGCCTCTTCAAATCTGCTGTTATGTGTCTCTAGTATATTTTTGACTTGGTCTACAGCCTCTTTAATCTCTGTGATATCTGCTATTTTTCTATTTATTCTTTCAAATTCTTCTTTATGCTCTTATAGTGTCTTCTTCATCTCCTTTATGTCATTAGCCAACGTATTGAATTTATTTAGTAGAGTTATATGAATATCTTTGATGAGTTGTTCCAAAGTCTGTATCTTTTCCAGTGTTTTAATTTGGTCATTAGGCAGGACTATATCTGTTTGCATCTTCATATGCTTTGTGATTTTTCTGTTGCCTTTGAGGTATGTAATTATCTTGACAGAGTTACTTTGTAAGGGGATTTCCTTCAGTAGTCTAAAGTTTTGTATTTGCAGGACAGGTATGGGGCAGGATGTGAGCTGTAGTGTGGGGCACAGTGGCTCAGTGGGAGGTTGCAGCACAGAGCTAGGTGCAGGGCAGGGATACTATGCTGCTGCCTGGGAA